>PVKB01002285.1:19131-184131 GCA_004027205.1 Ctenodactylus gundi
CTAAATGGAAAGATGATGAGTTTTTATTTTTTGTTGTTTGTGTGTTGAGATAATTCAGAGATCTAAATCATGCCCGCCACATCTTATATCTCAAATATAAATTTATTGTCTGTAGACCCATTTGAGGTTTTAAAGATGAGCTCAGTTTTTCAGTTTTTTGCAAATGAAAATCAGTGGGAAAGTGAATATTTACAAGTGAGCTGAGGTGTCAAATATACATTTAATTCAAAGCACTGTTAAATAAGTGATGACGATTATTCTGTAACTTAAAATTTATGTTTGTAAGTCTATTTTTGAATCCTTGCATGTTTTGTGTCATCAGTTGGAAACATTGGATATTAGATTTCTTTGAAATTCTGATGAAAAATAATGGTATAGACAATTTAACATATTTGAACATGACTTTTATAATAATTAACAATTATTATAACAATTATTAACAATTACTGTGGGCTTATTGTGGGCCGTGTGTGACAGTAAGCACGTCACATCTATTTTCTGCTTTAATAGCTGCATCCTTGAGAGTTGGTTGCTAATTTATGAGATTACAGATGAATTGTCTGCAGCTAAGAGAAGTTAGTGATTGCTTAAGGTCACATAGCTAGCAGGTAGTAATGGCAGGATTCCCCTCAGGCTTTTTGACTTCAATATGTGGGTTCATAATACTGCTTAATTATTTCTTGAGAATGTCTAACTTTTAATGAAATAAGTTTGCTTTCTGTTTTCAAAGATCCTCATGTCCTTTTCTCGATTATCCTGGATATAATTAGCAAGTACTCCCCTCCTTATTTAAGTAGTAATTGGAAGACCAGAGGTTTTGTTATTTTAGATTTGTTCTGGTTAATAGACTATGCAGGAAAAAGTTTTCGGTGCCTTGATATCATGTATCTGTAAAATCTTTTCTTTGTTTTTATAAATATATTTATAAAATTGAAAACTCTTAATAACTATCTGATTTTCTAAAGGAAAAAGATACTCCGTTGTGAAAATATTAACATCAAGAAAGGTCAACAGCAAAGTCATTGGTCATATATCCCACGATTACATGAAATAATAATATTGCAAGAGGAAAAAAAGGTAAGTTGAAAAGTGACTATTACAACTGTTTTCCAGATTTTAGGGTCACTGAGCCTGTGGTCACAGGTTACAGTTCTCTTAGAGCTCCTGTGCCTGCACGCAGAACTGTGTTACATATCCCGTGTCAAGTGGTCAGTGCCTCTCGTTGCTTCTTGTCATAAGGAACTCACTACTCCTCAGTTTTTTTGTTTCACTGTTAGGTTTATTTTGTTGTTTTTGTTAAAAATATCTACTTAGCCTGACCTAAATATTTCTGCCTCCTGCATACTCTTTTATCCTTTCTTTTTGCATGATTTCTTCTGAGTCTCGTGTTCTTTTTTAGCAGGGATACATGTTCCAGGTATCTTTGACTTTTTAAAAAAATTTTCTGGTCTCTAGTTTTCCTTTAAAGTCATATAGGGATCTTCAGTTTGAGAATCTCTCTCTCTTAATATTGTATCTGAAGCTAAGTATAATGTCAATATTCAAGGTAATCTGATTTTACACAGCCATGATTCTCCTCTTGCTTCTGCATAGTATGTATTTATTAATATAAATTCATTTTAATGTATAGTCCTCTTTCTGTGTTACCGGGGTTTGAGCCCATGGCTTTCTTACTAAGCTACTCCTTTTTTATTTCTTAGTTTTTGAGACAGGGTCTTACTAAGTTGCTTAGTTACTCTGTCTGGGCTTGACCTTGTAATCCTCCCAGAATGCTGGGATTACAGGCCTGTGCTATTGGGCCTGGCTTATACTTTTCTTTTTTTTGTAGCTACATCTTAGTTTACTCTTTTGAAGCTACTAGGCAAGTGAAACTGGCATTTTTTCTTTAGTGTATTACATTTAAACTTAACGATTATAGTATACAGATTTAACAATGGATACATTTGGAGCAAGGATAAATGATTCCCCATTAAGTTCAGTTAACTACTTCAATGAGAATTTTCTCCAAGATTTCCTATGTCTTCTCCTGAATTTTAATTATCGAGGAAAAATATTATTTATAAATATAATGCTAGAAAACGATATCAACCTACTAGCAATAAAATTGTTTCTTAAAATAACAATTATAAATCTTAATGAAGCATTATAAGTATTAATTTGAAATTAAAATACTTCATACATATAGTAATTTCAAAATATAGTTAGGAAAAGGTGAAAAGCCACTTAGTATCTCATTAAGGTTTTATTTACAAATAGAATTTATTTCTACATAATATTTTACTTTTAAATTTAGTAAAAACAAAAATTAAAGTAAGAAAATTATTTTAAGTTGACTTTCAATGGAGAACTTTCTTAGATATTTAGAAACCCTGTTATTGTACTTTGGAAGCCTTTGTTCATAGTGCTACACTGCAGTTTTTGATTGAAGAAAGAGGTTTATGTTTAGATGACTTTCAAATTAATACCCAGGTGCCCAACCGCAGTGTTGTTTGCTGTGTGGTTGAGATTGCTGTGGCCTGAGATTTTTGTCTTTGAAATTGTGAGATAGCTAATAAACAATACGAATATTATAACTGACAGCAGTGGAATAAATTTCATTTATTTAAATGTTAGCATTTGTGTCTTGTCTATTCTATTCTGTTCTATTGTTGTTAATTGTAAAATCTGCACTTGGCTGTCTTTCCTGAGCTTGGGAACTATATGTTCTTTAGCATTGTGCCTATATGTCTTTTAATTAATGTAGGACCTAGAACAAGGAGATTGCTCAATCAGTATTTATTTAATATAAATGTGCTTATTTGATAAGCACCTGTTTTTCTTAAGCAATAGCACAATTTTATAGCTTATAGAGACACAGGTTTTAAAAATATAATGTATTTTGTGTTTGTACAATGATTTTGACAGCTAATTTTTAAATTTTTATTTGTTAATTAATTAATTAATTAATTTATTTAGGACAGGGTCTCACTCTATAGTCCAGGCTGGTCCTGAACTCACTATGGAGTCCAGGCTGGCCTTAAACTCATGGCAACTCTCCTGTCCCAGCCTCCCGAGTGCTGGGATTACAGGTGTGCGCCACTGTGCCCAGTTTATGTGGTGCTGGGGAAATGAACCTAGGGCCATGGTCTTGCCAGTCAAGCTCTTTAACCACTGTGCCATTCCTCTAGTCCCAACATCTACATTTTTTAGTTCGCTTTCAGGAAAATACTTCCTCAGTAGTCCTTTCTCGCCTTCGGATGCCTCCACCTCAGGTGCTGGTTTGCTTTCCAGTTACGTTCTTTCCCTTTACGCTGTTGAGTCGTATGCCGAAATATCATCTCAGCGTTATCCTATTGCCTGTCACTGTTACTTGTGGCATATGGGACGATTCCAGAAGATGATGAGCGGCGATTCTAGAAACCTTGGTGAGCCCGCAGAATGGGCCTGGTGCCGTGCACAGGGCTGGTGCTCTTGTTGCTTCTTTGTGTGTTCTTTTCCAGTGAGATGTAGCACACAGCTTCAATTTGGCCAGATTTAAGGATTGTTTTCCTGTAACTATATGTATGCTTTGAGATCCACTTTAAAAAATGGGACTTTACTTAGGAGCTGGTTTATGGTAGCTATATGCAATGTGGCTCTTCTTTAAAAAAATCAACTCTGTGAAAACATTTCTGATAAGGTAAGAATTTTGAGGTGACAAAGCATAATTAGTATGTATCATAGACGGTGTTTGTTGCTGGGGTACAAATAGTGCTTAAGTAATGGGGGAGGCGGCTCTTCTTTTTCTGAGCCAGGTATTTCTTGGCCTATCTAATGCAACCTCATGACTTCCCAATGATT
Source organism: Ctenodactylus gundi (assembly GCA_004027205.1). Taxonomy (NCBI): domain Eukaryota; kingdom Metazoa; phylum Chordata; class Mammalia; order Rodentia; family Ctenodactylidae; genus Ctenodactylus; species Ctenodactylus gundi. The sequence goes on from PVKB01002285.1 coordinate 22,951, forward strand.
ATAATGACATAAAATTTTATGTTCACAGCCAGGTACTGAGCACTGTGTAGTGTGCCCACGTGTATGTTTGTACCGGTGTATAAGCAAACAGTTCCATTTTTTGTTTAGGCCCTTTATTTTGAAGGGCATAATTTTTTTCAGTTCTTTATATATTCTTGATAATAGTCATCTGTTAGAGGAGTAGCTGACAAAGATTTTTTCCCATTCCATGGTTACTCTCTTCACTCTGTTGCTTGTTTCCTTTGCTGTGTAGCGTTTTAAAAATTTCATATAATTCTATTCGTTGATTCTTAGTGTTATCTCATGTACTTTGGGTGTTTTTACTGAGAAAGTCCTTGCCTACACCTATAGCTTTAAGAGTTTTGCTTATTCTTTTTTCCAACAAATTCAGTGTTTCCATTTTAAGGTCTGAGTCTTTGATCATTTTGATTTGATTTGGGTGCATGGTGAGAGCTGTGGCTGTAGATTCATTCTGCTGCGTGTGGTTGGCCAGTTTTCCCAGCACCATTTGTTAAAGAGGCCATCTTTATGCAGTTATCAGAAGAAGAAGTCTGAATGGCCGATAAATACATGAAAAAATGTTCAACATCTTTAGCCACCAGAGAAATGCAAATTAAGATAACACTTAGTGTCAATCTAATGTCAGTAAAAATGATTGGTATTAAGAACTCAAAAATGATGAATGTGGGTGAGGTGTGGGGATATAGGAACCCTTCTACCTTGTAAATTGGTACAGCCACTATGGAAAGCAGTATGGAGATTCCTCAAAAAGCTGAAAATAGATAACCCACTTGATCCAGTTATACCTTTTCTGGCTGTCTTCCCAGAAGAGTTGAAGTCATCACGCAGTAGTGATACATGCATACCCATGTTTATAGCAGCACAAATTATAAAAGCCAAATCTTGGAAGAAGCTAATATGCCTGAGTACAAATGGCTGGATAAAGATGTGGTACTACTCTGAGTCCTACTTTCCCATAAGGAATGACAAAATTGAGTCATTTGTAGTAAAATGGATGCATTTTGTGGCCATTATGATCAGCAAAATGAATCAAACCCATAAAGTTAAGTATTGTATGGTTTTTCTAATATGAGAAAAGCAAACCATAAAAGAATGTATGAGATAATGGAAGAAAGTAAGAATATGGACTTTGTGGAGAGGGAAAGGGCAAGTGGACTGGGGTGAAAGGGTGGACAGGGGAGAGGGATGCGATATATAAATTAAAAAAATAAAACATTTTCAATAAGAAAAAAAGAAACAGGAAACATAAGAGGAGACAGAGGTGGTGTACAGGAGTTGATTTGGCTCTGTCATGAGAGATTGTTGTGACAGAAACTGCTCACTAGTAGAAAAATGAGCTCAGTCATAGACAAATGAAGTTGGAGAGAAATTACTGAAAATTTGAAAGTGGAAAAGTTTAAATTTTTGACTAGAGATATAGATTTGGCAGTCTTATGTTTAACAATGCTTTTTGATTGAATTTATCACAGATCTGAAAGACGAACACTTTACTTCAAAGTTGGAATTTAGGGAAATATTAGGATTTCTTTTTACTGACATACTATTTATAGTACTACTATGCTGTTGAATCAGTAAAATGATTTGAAAAGTGCTGTTGGCTTTGGATTTGGCCATCTTTGATTTCAAAATAGTATGATGAGTATCTTTTAATGAGTATGAGTTCTTTTTTAGGATCACATAACTATACTTGAGATTTGTTTTATATGCACATTGTTGTTTAAATATGTATTATGAATATAGCTGACATTCTAATCTATGGAGAACTTTTATTAAAAACACAGATATTACCTTCTCTTCAACCTGAATATTTTCCTCAGGAGTATGTCTTTCATTGCCCTTGGCAATGAAAAATATATTTGGTCTTCTTATAAATGCTTAAGAAACTCTTTGTTATGCAAAACATTTAATGGCTGTTTCTGTTGAGGTTCTTTGGTTTAGATTTTTTTTTTTTAAAGACAGAGTCTCGCTGTGTAGCCCAGGCTGGTCCTGACCTCACTCTGTAGCCCAGGCTGGCCTTGACAGTCCTCCAGCCTCAGCCTCCTAGTGCTGTGGTTACAGGCTGTGGTGTAGCCCGGCTTATGTGGTGCTGGGAAATGAATACAGAACCTTACACTTGGTAGCAGGCACTTTTCCCACTGTGCCAATCCTCCAGCCCCTGCCTGATTTGGTAATTTAAAATGTGTCAAGTTACTACTGTATTAACTGTATGTCATTTCAAAAACCAGTAAAATTCACTAGGTGGCGCTAATATGTTGGATCTTTATAACACCTTTTTTATTCATTTCTTGTATTATTAAAGCAAATGTTTAGAAATTCTGTGACAAGATGTGAAAATTTTCCTTGTAGTTCCTTTAAGAAAATCAAAGAGTTTGGATATTTTTAGTTCTTTAGTAAGTTCTACCCGATGACAATAGCTTGGAACTATGTATTTCGAAATTTGAATATAAATTCTGGCTATAAGCTATGTTATTTTTATTCACGTTTTCATAAAACTGTATAAAAATAGTTAGAATTTTAAAAGTTCTGTTTTAGTAAATAATTCGTATACTAGATTTTTCTCTGGATTGGGAAGATTACCAAATATAACTTACTAATGTTAGGTCAGTGTTAAGTAGAAATTAGTAGTTTCAGATAATTAAATTTCCTTTTTAAAAAGATTAATGATAAGAGCAGAGAAGTTTTGCAGCCCACCGTGACATATATTGGTTTTCTTTTCAGGTAGATTGTTTCCCTGCTTCTCCTCACTCTTTCTCCCTCCTCCTTCTCTTCTGGTTTGCATAGAAGATAGTTTCATTTTGAAAATATAGACAGAGACATAAAAGCTCCCTCTAACAGAAGGCTTCTGGAAGACAGTGCCAATTGCATTATTTCTCATGCAATTTTTTTTCATGTATCACTGCTGGCATCTAAAATTTATTAAGTTACCTGCTTGCTTGTCTTTGTGATGGGCACTTGGCAGTTTATTGCAGTTAGTAATATATGGTGGTGATCCTGGAAGAACTTGGCTTTGGTATGAACAAATATTTTATAAGATTCGTACATAGTTAAATATATTTTTCTCCAAAATATGAATAAGTTATGTTAAAGTTAGTGTATTTAAAAGTTTGAATGCTTATCTTATTTTCTGAAAACAAACAGACAAACAAACAACCTTTTCAGTTTTTCAGTGATGTTTTTCGACCAGGATAAAAAGTTTTCAAAAAAATGTGGGAGGAAAGAATTGACTAATTAAAAAATGGACAAAATTAGGTGTGGAGCAGTCACAGAGATCAAATTATATCACAAAGCAACATTGATTAAAAACCATATAGTAGTAGCGTAAGAACATACAGAACAATGGAACAGAACTGAGGATGTGGAGACCACTCTGGACACCTTCATCTACCTGTTCTTTGACAAAGGGGCCAAAAACATAGTCTAGAGAAAAGATAGCTTCTTTAACAAATCATTCTGGAAAAACTGGTTAGCCACATGCAAAAGAATGAATCTAGATCCGTGTATTTCACCATGTACTAAAATCGAATCAAAGTGGATTGATGACTCAGAAGTTAAAACACTGAATCTGTTAGAAGATGAATTGAGCAAAATCCTTGAAGACATAAGCACCAGCAAAGACTGTCTCAATAGAACACCAACTGTGTAAGAGATAACATCAAGAATTAATAAATATATGAAGTTAAAAGGCTTCTGCACAGTGAAGGAGACAACAGAGCGAAGAACCAACACAATGGGAATTTTTTTTTACCAGCTTTTCTTTGGATATAAAACAGACATCTAGAATATACAAAGAAAGAAATAATTGGACTCCTCAAAATAAAAGACCCAATCAAAAAATGGGAAATTGAAATAAATAGGTATTTCCCAGAAGAAGAAATGCAAGTGACAAATAAATGCATTAAAAGATATTCTGAAATGTAAATTGAAACAATGGATATTAAGTCAAGAAGCAACAAATGCTGGTGAGGCTGCAGGGGACCAAAAGAGTACTCCTACGTTATTGGTGGGACTGTAGACTAGTATTAGCTATTGTGGAAATTACTATAGTGATCCTTCAAAAAATTGAAAATTGACATTCTATTTGATCGAGATTTACCTTTTCTAGGGATCTTTCCAAAACATTTAAATAGATCAGATTATAATGTTATTTGCATACTGATGTTTATAGCAGCACAACTCATAATGGCATAATCTTGGAAGCAGCCAACATGTCTACTGATGGATAAAGAAAATATGGTATGTATTCAGAATGGAGTTTGTTCTGCTGTGAAGATGAATGTGAGTGATTTGTAGGACATGGATGCACCTTGAGTCCATGATACTTAGTGAAGGAAATCAGAAGTGGTAAGTTAAATGTTGCTTGGTTTCTGAGAAACCCGAAGTATGAATAAATAAAAGAGCAGAATAAAAGTGAGAGAGTGTGTGGAGAGGGGCAGGGGATGTGTGGAGTGAGGGAGGGTGGGAAAGAGAAAGGGAAGTAGGCATGGTTAAGTTGCCCAAACTATATAATGTATCACAAATACATACTAATTTTGGGAAAAAACACAAAGCATGACTCCTGTGAATTTGTAAGAAGCCAGATTACATCATTTATCTTGCATTTACATTTCTAGAAACTCTGATGTTGTCATATTTAAGATGTCTCTATCCTCTCAGCAATTGAAAAAACAAAAAGTTGAGGCTAATCACAAGGGAAGAATATGTGTTCATGTTTTGGTATCAAAATTTTAATAAAATTTCTGTCATTACAAAAAATTAAGTGGGAAAAGAGAAGAAGAAGCAAAAAATAGTTATTGCTTTAACAAAGATTCAGTATCCTTTGGAGTAACCAATGTCTTTAAGTAATTGTAAAATAGTTTGTACTGTTGTCAGTGATTTTTATATGTTTAAACCATACTCATTCATGGTAAATGTTAAGAACTGTACAATGAAAATAAAGCCTCCTTGGACTTATTGATGGTTTAGCGGCAAAGAATTCAGGTTTTAGAATAACAGTGCATTCTGGTTCTTGCTTTATTATATGCTAGCTATGGAATCTTGGATAGATTTTTTTTGGTCATATTGAACCCTTGTAATATGAGCAAAATATCTACCAAAATTATTATTATGAGAATTCAGTAAGATCTGATTATATATCCATACATACCCTGATACTTAAGTGCCTAGTGAGATTTATTTTTCCTTGCAAGACAGTTGGTTTGAACACTTTATGAAAGAGTAAAACATGTAAAGCTTGAATAAAGGAATTAACATTCTCTGGTGGAAGACATAGGTATGTAAACAATTATGCAGTGAAATTAATATAGATTGTAGTAGGACTTAGAAGGACAGCCATATTGATGCTTTGGGGATAAAGAAGTCAGCAAAGGATTCTGAACTGTGTTGGAGTTATGTTTGTCATGTGAAGGAGGACATTCCAGAAGACAAGGAAGGGTAACCCATGGAAGTGTGAGGAAGGCAATTTTGGTGTTCATAAATGATGAACCAGCCAATATTTTAAGCAGATGATTCATGAACAGATTTTTAATTTCAGAAGGATAGGACAGTCAGCTGTGAGTCAAATGGATGAGATCTGGGGAATGGAAGAGGGAAGTCAGGAAGTGAGGCATAGTGGTTCACACACTGAATGCCTGTATTAACATAGTGAGATGAGGATGAAAATGCGGGAAGAGTTGCAGACGTCTAGTTGTTAGCATTGACTTTATCTAGTGACTAAGTTTGTATGGGCAGATGAGTGAATTGGAAGTGCTGGTGACTCCCAGATTTCTCCCTTGGAATACTAGTGAGAAATGTTGTGGAAAATGGGACCGAGAGAAAGCATGTGACATTGTAGGTGTGAGCATGTGTGTGCCCTGAGAAATCAGCTGTCCTAAGCATCTATTTATTATATAGGCAGAAATGTCAAGAAAGCAATAAGAAAACTGAAAAATCTGGGTAAGAGATTGAAGAATCAGTCCTTGCATTAAGTTCTGCAAGGGAGTGAGCTTTTCCTCTGAGACACTGGCAGTGTTTAATGGTCCATGGAACACGTGAAGGAGGATACGAGATTAGGATAAGGTAGATATGACCTCACTGGGGCTGGAGGAGGACTCAGTCAAGAGAATTGCCAGTACCTGTGTTACGTACTTTACATAGGATAGTAATAATGAGAACAAACATTATCCAGGGAACTTTGCAGAATTTTATGATCATTAGGCCACTTTAGGGATGCCTTCCTGATCCTGGGCTGGACAGCAGGCGGCTGGATGGATGGATGGATGGAGAGGAAAGGAGGGAGTTTTCTGGGCGTGGACAGAAATCAATCACATTTTGGGCAGTTTGCCTGGAATGGAAGGCAGATGATAATTCTTGGGTAGCTGCAGTTTTCCCCCCTAAAAGACAGTCTTCATAGTCTTTGCCAGTGTAATTTTCTACATTTTATTTGCTTTTGATAATTTCGGATTACTGCCAAAATGAAATGTAAGATAATGACTTTAAGTAACTTGATAATGATTAAATTATTAATATTTCAATTCAGGAAACATTAATTGAAGTGAATATTGTGTGTTCAGCATTACTCCAGTTACATTAAGGCTTTAGAATTAAAAAAAAAAAAACACCTGCGTTTTGCCATCTAATTTGAAACACAAATCACTTACAGGAAACAATTAGGGAAATTAACATTAACTCCTTCAATGTTTGCTTAATGAACGAATAACATAAACTGAAAGTGTTAAAATAGCATGTATATGAAATATGGGGGTATATTGCATAAGGCTTTGACTTGAGAATGCTTATCTTGCCATGCACGACGATTATGGCTGGGCTCTTACTAACCCTCCAACATCATCTTCCCCAGCTCTTAGGTCTGCATTCGTAGGCTCCAGTCATACTGAAGTACCCCGGTTACCCTAATTTATTATTTTTATTTTGCCCCTAAGTAATCTTTCTCCTGGAATCCCCCTTGCTGGCTGACTCCCACTCATCCTTTCAGAAATAAGGGAATTGCTTTATGTTGAGCTGCTTTAAAAGGAAATAATTGAACTGATGCAGAGAGTACATGCAGGCATTTTAGATAAAGGTTGAAAGGAAAGGATATGTGTAGCTAGGAGACAAATCTGGGGAGATGGGGTTATCTTGGTGAGTACTAAGAAATGTAGTTACAGAAATTGAAGAGGGCTTCAATGCAGTCTAATGGAGCCTGGATTTCATATACTAATCATTTGTTAGGTAGGAAGATACAAAGAAGATTTTTATGTTATTGCGGTAGTTGTTCATTTTACAGAACTCCCTTGTTTATATATAATCTGCTCCTGAAGATGTATGCTAAGTTTTGAGTGGCAGGAACTTGTTGTTTTTGCTACTGTGTTATTTTAGTGGAGAAAAAAGTATACTCAGTCACCCAAAATCCTAGACCAATTTATACATTTCCACACGTCTGTATTACAGCTGCCTGAGGATTTGTGCAACGTATTTAAAACCTCAGTTACTTGCATTTTAAGAAACATTTAGCACTTACTTGTGTGTGTATGTGCAGCCAGTACTGATGTTCTAAATCAGATATTGCTTTTTAATTTGAAAAAATTCTGTAATGTAAGTAAACAGTGATATAATATTGCTGTACATTCAGAAGGTTTTTAAATTGGCTGGGTTGATCGTATTCTCAGCCACCTGACAAGCAAAAAAGGGACCAGGGAAGTGCCAGGTCTGCAGGAAGGGGTGGTGTGTGGGCGGTGGAAGGGCGTGCCAGGTGTTATGACTCTCTCAGCAGTGCGCTGCACTTTAAAGAAAACTAGTCACGCTGTCAACAGGTTCAGCTCTGGAGCCTGCAAATCACGCTGTATCTTATGCCCAGATTCATGCAGGCTGCATTTTTGCTGACAGGCACCTGTAGATTCATTGTAACAGGTCTCTAAGTGTATACTGAAGTTTGCCTAAGAAGTTAGGAAAGTTATTTAAATATTTAGTTCACTAACAGTGAACTCATTGAGAAAGATGAGGAGAATAATCTTTTTTTCAGTACCTCCTTGCCCAGAATAAATGCCTACGAATAAATCTAACCATACTGTTTTTGTTGTAGTATAACTTGAAATCCAGTATCGTGATGCCTTCAGCTCTCCTATTTTTGCTCAGGAATGCTTTGACTATTCTGGGTCTTTTCTGATTTCAAATGAATTTTAAGATTTTCTAGTTCTGTGAATAATCTTCTCAGTATTTTAATACAGATTCCTTTAAGTCTGTATATGTTTTGTAATATGGCCATTTTACCAATATTAATTGTGCTGATTGAAGAACAAGGGATGTCCTTCCTTTGAGAGTATCTTCTTCAGTGTCTTCAGAGTTCTGCAGTTTTCATTATAGAGCTCTTTCATATTTCTTTTTTCATACTTCTTTTCATATCCTCTTGGTAATTTTTATAAGTCATAAGTATCTAGGGATTTGTCCATTTTTTCTAAATTCTTCAGTTTATTGAAATATGTTTTAAAAATAGTTTGTGATAATCATCTGAATTTCAGTAGTATCTGTGATAATGTGTTTTTTCATTTCTAATTTTATTAATTTTTTGATAAATCTGGCTAAGGTTTATCAATCTAGTTTTTTTTTCAAAAATCCAACTATTTCATTGAGCCTTTTTTTTTTTTTTTTGGTCTCAGTTTCATTTCTTTCTATCCTGTCTTTGTTATTCCTTTCTTTCTACTGGTTTAGAAGTGGATTGTCCCTGTTTTTTAGGACCTTGAGTTGCATCATTGGGTTATCTGGGATCTCTCTGTTCTTCTAACGTGACACTCATAAACTTCTTTTGTGAAAATTTTCCCATTTTGTCCTGCAGATTGTGATATGTTGTATTATTGCTGCCATTTGATTCTGGGAATGCTAAAGTTTCTTTCTTGATTTCATCTGTAACCCATTGATTATTCCAGATGTTTTTGTGTAATTTCTGTGATTTCTTTTGCTGTTGATTTGTAGCTTCGTTCTACTGTGATCTTATAGGATGCATGATTTTATATCTCCTGTTTTATACTTACTGATACTTACATATGGTCTATTTTGGAAAATTCTCTGGTGTATACTGAAGAGGATGTGTATTCTACTGTTGTTGGATTAAGCACTGTGTAGGTGTCAAATCCATCTGCTCTATTGTGTGGTTTAATTTTCGTGTATCTCACTGGTGAATGGGAAGTATACTTCATAACTGTGTTATCAGCTTGCTCCCTCCTGTTTGATAATGTTTCACAGTTCTAAATGCTTTTCTGTCTCTCAGTAGTGCACTGTTGTACTTGAACTGTTACCATCGCCTCTGTTGAACTGAATTATTTGCCACAAGTCTGCTTGTAAAATCTTGGACTGGACTAATTAGTAACTTCTTTTTGTTTTCTGTGCCATGTTTACAAAGATCAAGATTTGGTCACAGCCTTCCTTTAGTGTTACACATTAAGGGAGTTTGCAGCATACTAGCTATTCTCAATGTGTGAACACTGTTAAGATTGGTCAATATTGACCTCTAGACAGAGAGTCTGATCTTGCTGGCAAAGAGGCAGGGAATCTTGAGTAATGAACACGAGTCATGTCCCTAGAAAAGATTGTTTCACTTCATCTTTAGCTTTTAACATAATTTTATGCTTTATGTGAATAGTAGGTTTAATAAAATTGAGTAAGAAGTGTTCAGAAACTCTTACGGTTATTTCCATTGCTTTCTCCCCCCTCCCATTTTATTGATACGTATAAGTGTAAAATTTAAGGTTTACAGTGAAGTTTAGCATTTTGTGCACCTAAGTATCTCATCAAGGCCACAAGTACTTTCCCACTTTCCTTTTGTCCCTCCCCCTCCGCACCCCTCTTTCCCTCCCCACTACTCTCTGTCTCACTTTGTTTTTTGTTTTAAGTTCCATGAGGTAGTTGTGATTTGGGTCTTTCTTTTGAGATTCTTAGAATCTTTTTAAGGTGTTTTTAAAGTTTATTTTAAAAAACTCTTCATGATTTTACAAGATTCTTTCATTACTTTCAACCTTCATTTTGTCTTATCTCATGCATCTAAGAAGAAAAGTCAATGAAAAATGTCTTTCTTGTATTGGGAGAAAAATTTTATATGTTTTAACTTTGACAATGCTGTGGTTTGAGGAAGAAGGTTCAGTATCTTCTGATATTCAAAACTGACCCTGCAGATAATGTAATATTTCCTTTTGGATATACTGCCTTTAGCTTTTGATGGTGACCCCCTAGCTCCTTGTAAACACTGTCTCTGCTTCCAGTAGACTCTGGCCTTCTCAGGGAACCGTTCACTTCGGTTGATTCCCAGACCTGGGAGCCATGCACTTGCCTACTTTGTGCTGCTCTCAGATCTGAGGGATGTGGTAGAGGGCAGCAACGTTGAGAGTTGGGGAAAAGGCTGAAGGTGCATCAAGGCAACTTATAAAATAGCAATAAGGGAAAGTCTAAACATAGAAGCTGAGTATTGGGCCTGAGGAGTGAGGTTTTATTTATTGTAAGTTGAAAAGTGAGAAAATGGGTTGCTCTCTGAGAACATAAATGATAAGTTGGTAAACATAGTAGGAAATGGCTTTGGGAGCCAGGACAGAGATCATGGATAATGCAAACATGTTTAGGCCAATTTTAATACACTTTCTGTGCCATGTTTACAAAGATCATGATTTGGTCACAGCCTTCCTTTAGTGGAAGGATGTGTGCTGGATATATGCTGAATGTGTGCTTGGAAAATGTCCTAATGTCTTTTTTCTCCAAATATGTATGTGATATACAGTGTTTACATTGAGCTTGAGGAATTTCTTTATTGACAGAATGGGAAAAGATTTCTGCCACCCATACCTCGGGCAGGAGACTAATAACTAGAATGTACATGGAAATGGAGAAAAATAGATGCCTCAAAATCAAATACCCAATTAAAAAATGAGCAACTGAAATGAAGAGGCAGTTCTCAGATGAAGAAGTTCAAATGGCCAGCAAATACGTGAAAAGATGTTTAACATCCTTAGCCCTTAGAGAAGTACAAATCAAATGTTATGATCATTTTACCCCAGGGAGAATGGCACATATCAAGAAGCTGAACAGCAATGGAGGCTGGCAAGGTTGTAGTGAAAAAGGAACCTTTTGTGTTGCTGGGCGACTGTAAACCACTGTGGAAACGAACATGATCTTTCCTCAAAAGACCATACTGTCTTAAAGGCAGGGCTGTGCATTACTCCACGAAACCTGTCTTTCAACTTTGTCTACAGCACAAGCACCATATCTTATTTTTCTAACGTTTCCAGCTCTGCTTAGTTTTGGAATAAGCCTTCCTTATTGACAGCCTGCTGTATAAATACCTCTGGACAAAAAATGATCTGTGTCATGTTATGTCCGCGCCCTTCATGGAGTAATTAGAAGATATTCAGCACATTTTAGGTCTCTTATAGATGAAGTAGTCTTCAGTGGTTTATTTGGAAATAATGTGCTGATTATGACATGGGGTTTTATCACAATGAGAAGATCATCATCTAAGAAGATTTCTGTTTTGTCCTAACATTACAGAATTATATGAAGCAAATAAAAACTTTTGCCTCTTTTCTGAGTCCTAGAATTAATGGGCTTCTCTTATTAACTCTAAGAAAATACACTTTCTGGATATGTAAATCCATCAAGTCATCTATTAATTAAGTCAACTGTAGCAATAATAAAGCAACAGAATATTTCATCCGCCTTTTCCTTGAGATCCTGTTCTATTCTCCAAATTAATTTAATGAGCTCCTTATAAAGGAACTTTGGAACATTTTGTTCCTATTGATGCCTTTTTTTTTTCTTTCCTTTTTTCTTTATTTTGAGACAGGGTCTAACTCTCTAGTCCAGACTGGTTCTGAACTCACTTTGTAGCCCAGACTAGCCTTACTGAGGACAATCTGCCTGCCTCAGCCTCTCAAGTGCTGGGATTTCAGGCATGTGCCACTATGCCCAGCTTATATGGTGCTGAGCAATTGAACTACAGTACTTAGTGCCTTTGTAACACTTGCTAGGCAAGCACTTTAACCCCTGAGCTATTCCTCCAGCCCATATTGATCCTTTTTTTAAGAAGAAAACTAAGGAATTATTATTTTTTAGTTAAAAAGTTGGGGAAGTGACAGCAGCTTGCAGTAATAGAACAAAAGAGAATGAAAGAGCATAGGCATCAACCATGCTGAATTACTATGAAGGAAAATTTACTCTACAATGAAATGTTTATAAACAAGAAGTATTGATGTTAGTGACCAGTTTATATCTCATAGGGTTTTCTAAACAAGTTCAATAGTGTTTAAAACCTCAGGTGTAAATATCAAAGTGGACATGGAAGTTATAAGCACATCACTCATCATTTAAAACTTCTTTATAAGAGCTACTCCGGGGTAAATATTTTTTTTTCTTGACATTATTCCCTACCCCTATGACTTCAAGTGTTGTATTATTTGTTTCTTGGAGTAACCATTCACAGAATTAAGGACCCACCCAACCGAGAAAGCATCATTCTTTCTATATGGTATTCTTAAAAATAAATTAAGACTGTAGGTATCTTATACAATTGTTGATGAAAAATAGCAGAAGCAATTCTAAAAATGCCTACGATACGGAAAGGCATGGCCCGTGGAACCGAGCACATGAAGCTGCAGCAGTTGAGCATCATTCTCTGCACGGCTGGCAGCCCTGCGTGCCGCCCCTTGCTCGGTGGCTGGCTGGGAGGCCAGCGCATGCCCAGGGTCTGTCTGCTTTGCTACTGATGGTTCCATTCAGTGTAGCCCAGGGAGTGACCCGGCAGCCTTCACCACCAAAGTGAACTTCCTTCTTAGTTTTTTTGAGGATGGAAGATCAAGAAGTTCCGGACTTCCCACCAGTGCCACAAGCTGTTGTTCTGCACCAGACTCGCAGTTCTGGCCATTCTGTCCTGTGTGAGTCCCTCGTGGACGTAAAGTTCATGTTCCTTGTGCTCCAGCCTTTCTTCCTGGGCCTTAAGGGCGTGTTCCGGCCCCTGTGGCTGTGTTTCCTTCGGCCTCGGCTGGCTCAGCGTAGGGCTGGAGGCCTGGAGTTTCTCAGGTCCTCCATGTCCTGACCTGGAGCCCTTCGCCCTCTTCTGGCGAGGTGCTGTCAGTGCTCTTCTGTTGCCACACCTGTTGCGGGGCGGTTCTCAAGAATTCCCCGCAACACAAAGTCCATGACAATCCTTTAGATTTAACGTTCTCATAATGACGCCATTCAGTTCATGGGCATATTGGTGAGAGATTCGCCTGAACTTGCCTTGCCTGATTTTCCCAGCCAGATCCTTTAAGCTGAAAGCTGCAAGTGGAGTATGAGTGCACACAGTGCAGATGGGAAACAACCCAGTGCCCAGATACCTGGGGTTGTTCACTGTAGGACATGCAATTCATTTGCTCAGGAGACATGCAATAAAATAGACTAGCGATTTTTTTTTTTTTTTTGCAAAACTTGTGGTGTCTTAGTCTTTTATTGCTATGACTCAATACCTGATGTCCACAAATTTAGGGCAGGAAAAGTTTATTTTTACTCAGTTTCAGAAGATCACTGTCCACTCAGAGGCAGCCAGCAGCAATGGCAGAGGCAGAGGTGGAGGCAGCTCCTTATGATATCACAAACAAGAAGCCAAGTCCCATCACTGTAACAGTCTTTCTTCTTCCTTCCTTTTATACAGTTCGAGTTCCCAGTTGGGCCTCCTGCATCTGGGCGGGTGCTCTTTCCTCATTTTCTGGCCCACAAATCACTCACACTCTAGTCCAGGCTGGTTCCTAACTGCCTAATCTAGGCATGATTCCTCATCCTGGCATGGTTCCTGATTGCCTCAAGTTGACATAATCTCTCCAATGGTCACACGTGGTTTAATATTCCAGCTCAGTCCTAGTCTCCAAGCTTGGCCTCTGCTTGCTGGTTTCTCATCCCAATGCAGTGCGGTGTGACTGCCATCCGTTCACTTGTGACATGCTTTCAGGACTGGCGCCAACTGAGTTATAACTTGAAGAATGAATTCTTCATCTAAGTATTGACTTTCCATGGTTCCTTTTGTAGTTACATGATCCAGGTCCCCTCCTTCATGATATTCCACTCTGTTGATGTACAGTGTTGTATAGGTTCAGTCAATGATTGGATCATAGTATCCCAAGATGTTCGAGGAGCCTAAGTTCACAAAGCAGATTCACTTTTTAAATGGAAGACTCTATGACTGAAACATTGTAAAATTTATCTTTGTATGTACAAAGACACATTTTCATCTTTTGGAAATTGGATTGGAGTGACATAAGCGGTTTTTGAATGAATAAGGCTAGTACTTACTGCATTTTGTTGTATATATAGAATGGTACTTTAACTTGCTGGACCCTGATTTGAGTGATTTTATTTTTTTTCCTTTTCAAAAAACTCACATTTTTTGTTAGACATTTTAGATTTTTTATGTTAAAATAAGACCTTGTTTCTGTACAAAGAGCAGCTGAAGTAATAGGTGTGCACAGACACGTGTATGCTCTGTACATGTGAGCATGTGAACTATGATTGTTATTATTGCTAGGTAATCAGTAATATCAGTGAAGTTCAGTAATGACAGCCCACTTTTATAAACTGGTCTACTGAATAATAAATATCCCTGTTATAATCAAAGCAACAATAGATTATCTTAAATCTTCATATAGAAAGTAAAATTTGTAAGTTTATGACAATATGGCTTTTAATTATACAGACCCTATCAAAGTTAATTAAAATCATATTAAATAATATTTCTCCTAATTTAATTTATAGATTAAAATATGTTTCACTTTTTGATTGTTTATCCTAAGTATTTATATCTGCTGATTTTCCCAAGAACCAATTTCAAGAAAGAGTTTCTGTAAGTGGTAAAGTAAAATGTAACTCAGATTTTATTCTGAAAAACAGCTGCACACATGAATATCTATTGAATCTTGTCCACAACATACTTTAGAAGACAAAATGATCAACAGTACATTTTTTATAGTTATATAAATATTTTATAAATAGTATTTAAAACTGATTATTGTTTTTGTTATCAAATGAAATATTAACGATATCAGAGAAGCTAGTGAGAAAATATAAATAGTGTTTGAAAAGTAATATTTTTGAGAGATTGATAATATTGTATAATTACATGGAAATGTACCTAAAGAGCTCTAGGACAGGACAATAATATCTTTTGTGTTTTATATTGTTAGAATTCTTGTATCACAGTATGGAGTTGATAACTTGTGAGTCAGTCAATAAAGAAATTTAAGAGGAAAGTAATTACTTAAGGGTGTTAGCAAGGTTATTTTATAAGAACCTGAATCTAATAAAACAATAGTACTTTTTCTAAGAATTGATAAAAACAAACAGAAAAGAGGGAGTACACACAAGAGAGCAAGAGCTTTTTCGGGGTCGGACTGACGAGGGCCTGGAATTCTCATCTTTGCTTTTTATCAGTCAAGAGTGACAGGTAGTGACCGTTAGGTGGATTCATTAACACCCCGCCGCCTGCGTGTACAGGGTGACCCGCATCTGTCTTCATTACACGTTTTCTTGTTGCCAGCAGCGAACAGATGGGTCATTATTGCCAACACTGCCCTCTGGGTATGGCTGGAGGACATGCAAAGTCATCCCATACAGCTCACGCGCCACGTTTCCCCACCTTGACGTGAGAAGAACGTTCTGGGTAATGTGAAGGTATTTTAAAACAACAGGTGACCCATGTCGTTTCATATTTGTTAACAGTTTATTTAAAACTATTATTTGAAGGACAGGGAAATGAATTAAATGTCTCCTTAATATTATTGTGGCTATCTAAAAATGTTAGCACATGCTTGAATTGTAAGTTAGATGTAGGTTGATACAAGTTTTTATTCAAGTTTTTATTAGAATTCTATTTTCTAAACACTAAACGTTTTTCAGCTACTAAATTTCAGCCAGATGAGACCACTGGAACGTACGCCTTTCTCTCAGCATCTGCTAACAAGCTTTGTGTTACAATTGTGAAGCCTGCAGAAAGTGAAGCACTGACCGGGGCGTACTGAGCTCAAGAAGGGATGTTAGATGGTGACTTACATTCAAGATTTCCAAAAGGATAACTTCTTAGAGCTGTTTATTGTGACAGAAGGGTTCACATACCAGTCACTTCTGAAGTAATTGTTACTCAATGTCTAAAAATGCTCAAAGGATGATTATTTAAAGGAAACTTTCAATTACCCAGAATATGTGTATGGAATACAAAATTCTCCTATGATTGAAAATAAAATAGACATTGCAATGTGAGTTTTTGTCAAAAAATGGTATCATTAGTTAACTCTTAACTGCTCATCTATGTAAGCATAATATGTATGTATATATATATATATACGTATATATATGAATATGCTATTTTCACATAGACTATATTTGTATACTTATAGCATATTTATATATTTGCACATAGACTTCTTTAAGAAAGAACTTTAAAGATGTTAATTAGTCCGGCCCGCAGTGGAATGTTCTCATCGCTGCTTGCATTCACCCTCACGGTTTCTGGTGCTCATTACTTGAGTTTGGACATGGAGAACCGCTAGGCATACGAATATTTTCTCTTGATTTTGTTTCACCTTAATCATGAACCATGAAACTAAGGCGCTGTTCACTTTTGTAGCCATTTTCAACTACTTGTACATCCTTCCAGCCTTGGGCAGCACATACTGAATATGCTTCTGCCAGATTCCAGGCATTCTGCCACTCTCCAGCAGTGACAAAAGGTGTGGTGTGTCTGTCCTCTGGGACGTTACGGTCATGCTGGCAAAAAAAAAAAAAAAAAAAAAAGCATCGTGGGAACCAATGATAGGGAGGGCAGGTCCCCAGCATTTTGCAAATGCGGGTAAAGGACAGCTGCCCATGGGGGTGCAGTAGGGCTGGTGTCAGGGAGACTGTAAACAGGTGTGAGTAAGAACAGCGTGTTCCCACAAAGGGAAGGCCAGAGGCTCTGTGGTGTCAGAGGTCCCAGGCAGGCAAAAGAGCACAGGCCAGACGTGTCTGGATATACGTATCAATATGATAACCAAAATAGAGTGAACTATTTTGTAAAACCAACACCTTGTTGTGAAATAATGATTAGATCAGATAGTCTTGGTCTTCCAGCAGGAGAACTTTCATCAGAGAAATGAAAAAAAAAACCTTGCCTTGCCTTCATCCAACCTAGTGCAAAATGGCTGATGGTATTCTGAATGATGGTTGGAAAAAATATGGGTTTAAGAAGAAGAAGGCTCTTATTTAGTTTTTTTCTCCAAATAGTTATTGTTTATAATAACAACTAGCTAATAAAGCCTAATAGTAGGACTTCAACCACCAAAATTAAGTTGAACATGATCATTATTGAAAGTCTTTTGAAAATGCATTGGCCCTGTTTCTCATCTTTTTAAAGTTTATTATCTAATACTTTAGTAAAATAATTGGTCATTTGAGTGTGGGTTCTTTAAACGTCGAAAATAAAATGTCAGACATATTTTACGTGTTGACATTACACTTCTCTCCTACTCTGAGAATGTTATGAGGCAGTGAAATAGATTTCACTAGCTAGAATGTTAGTAAGACATTACAGTAATAACAGAAGTGCAAGTTTCTAGCTTCCAGTACAGTAAAAAGCAAGAGTATTAGAAAGGTTAAATCATTTAATTATTTATTCTTAATAGCTAAATAACCATGATCAGCACACTAAACTGAAATTTTCTTTTAAGATTGAGTGTTACTGACATTATTACCAATTCTGTAAGTTTATTTCAGGCTCTAGCAATTTCTTTTTTTATTTCCCACCATTTTTATTAATATACATACGTGGTACATTACATTTACAATGGATGTGAGTATTTTTTGCACATATATATCACATCAACTTTATAATCTCTTCCCATTATTGGCCCTCCCATGCCCTTCTCACCTCCCCTAACTCCCACTATCATACCCATTTGGTTCTGTTGAATTCCTGTATTCTAGATTTCACAAATCAGTGAAACAATGTGATACTTAATGTATTTAATCTTTTGCATCTGACTCATTTCACTCAAATTATCACTCTTTAGCTCAGCTTCCAGCCCTTAGAATGGGCTGCATTAGCCAAATCTTGGTGCTTCTACTCTGAGTCCAGCAGAGCCCTTCATTGGGATATTTGCCAAAAGTCCTTTATTTTTTCTCTATCTTATTATATCTTTGTTGAGATTCTTTAACATGGCCTCACCCACCAGTCCACATAAAAAAGAGCTATAACAATGTAATTTATAAGGCTAGAAAATGTGAGAAAGTAAAAGAGAGAAGTTAAATTTCAAATGTCTTAGCTGAGTACTAAAAGATAAATGTTTGTACATTCAAAAGACATTCAGTTTATCATTACGTCAATCAGTTTTCTTAGGATAAGGCTGCATCAAAGACCAAATAAATAAATTGCTGTAATAAACAAACTTAAGTCTGTATCAAATTGCTACATTAAATGGACTTAAGTCTATATCACATAAGTATATTACACTTAAAGCAATAGATACAATGGCATAGTTGTTTCAGAATTTTTAAAACTTTCATGAATTATTTACTCACATTTCACTAATTACTTACATTTTGTAAGATTTGGTTTATCAGTTTATCTCCCTATCCATCTATAAATTCATGCACACATATTTTTTGAAGATTTTATACCAATTCCACAGATTGAATATAATTATTATGTTTTGCAAACTAATATACTATTACAAATAATAATTATGGGGGGAAATTTCACAGATTTTTTTAAACAGCTGGTACTGTTATAGAGGTATATCAATCATACTATTCAAATACTAATCTATTTTTTTGTTACACTTTCTCTTTAGATGTTTCCTTTCCCTATGGTTTTTGGTGCTGCTTGTCTCTCTGCCTCTCTCAAAGATTCCTTTAAGTATTTTCTGCAGTGCTAGACTAGTGGTTGCAAGTTTCTTTAGAGATTTTTGGTCATGACAAATTTTTACTTCTCCTTCAATATCCAGGGATAATTCTGCTGGATACAGCAACCTGGGTTGACAGTTGCTGTCTTTTAAGCTTGAAGTGTTTTTCTTCAGGTTCTCCTGGCCTTAAAATTTGCATTGAAAAGTCTGCAGTGATTTGAATGGGTTTGCCTTGTAGAATAATGTCCATTTTTGTCTTGCTGCTTTTAGTGTTTTCTCTTTATGTTGCATTTCTGAGTTTTTAATTATGGTATGTCATGGCGAGTCTTGTTGCTAGTTGAGGTTATTTGGTGTTCTATAAGCTTTTTGTACCTGAAAATTGATTTCTTTTTTCTAGACTTGTGAAATTTTCTTGTATAACTTGAGTGAATAAATTCTTTACACCTTTGGTGCTGTCTTCTGCTCTTTCACCTACAGCCATAATTCTGAGATTGGGTCTCTTTGAGCCATCCATCAGCTGTTGCATTCAACTGCTTTACTCATTTCTAATTTTGGAGTTATGTCTAATTATAGCATTTGTTTTCTCAGCCTTGTATTCAAGGTCTGAAATTCTGTCCTCAGAATGTTCAAGTTGATATCCCCTGTTTTCACATACATTTTTATATCCTGAAATTCAGCTAGATTTCTTTCCAGAATTTCCACTTCTCTATTAAAATGTTTCTTCATATCTTGCATTTTCTTATTTACCTCAGTTAACATTTATTTGTGGCTTCTATATGCTCAGTGAGCTTTGTCTTCATTAGGACTGCTATTTACTTAGAAAGTTCCTCTTTAACCCGCTGATCATTCTTGCATTTTTTTTTTTTTTGAGACTATCTTATGTGAATGGTTATTCAACTCATTTATTTGCTTTTTCACCTCCTTCTCTATGAGTTGCACTATATCAGGGCCTATGACATTAGTTTCTGGGGTCTCAAGCATGTCTCTAGGTGTCCTGTTGTCTTGCCTTCTTCCCATGTTTCTGTTGTTGAGAGTCTACTTGAAAGGACTACCTGAAAGGTTTCTTTGAGTGAGTATGAGGGTGTTTGTGTGGGGTTCCTAATTTTTTCCAAGTTCTGTGTTGGGAGCAGGCAGTGAAGAGGAACCTAAGAGCCTGATGGCCTCTGAGATGTATTGATCACCTCCAGCACTCTCAGCGAAGCTCTCCTGCCTGTACCTGGCTTCCCTCTCCCAAGGGCTCTTCACCCTCTGAGGTGCTCCTACCGCACCCAGCCATTCAGAGGGTTCGTGGCCTTTCTCTCCTCTCCACAACTGTCTCTTGTGCCAGTTTTGACCTAGGCACTGTTCAAGTGTGACCCCCCAAATCCTGATGGATGCTTGGAGTTTTCTTTTACTCCAATCAGTTCAGTCTTGGGCTCTGTTTTTACAATAGCTCCTGCTTATGTCATTGCCTGTTGTGATCTCGGCCCGAAGAGGCCTTTTCTAGGGGAAGCTTGCAGTGGGTTTGTAGCCTGCACAACTGCAGGCTTGTTTCTGTAGGCTGGGGCTACCAGCTGCTGTCATTTCCCGCTTCTCCTGGACTCGTGCTTACCGCAGTCTGAGGTTCTGGTCTCCACGGTGCCCTCCATCTGCGGGTGCTGGCAGCTTGGGGTTGCACTCAGTTGGCTGCTGTTTTCCTCCATTTCTGATAGGTCTTCAGGATTTCTGACCTTTCTGTGGCCTTTCAGATGTTGGGGCACTCTTTCTTCTCCTAGCTTGGTCAGAGGTTCTGGACTCCAAGCTGACTTTGCTCTGTGTGCAGATACTGGCAGCTCCCAGCTGTTTGCAGTCGGCCTGGGGCAGCTTCCTGGGCTGCTGTTTTTCCCCCCACTTCCAATGTTATTTTGGGATTTCTGATCTTCTCCTGGCCTCTTTTCAGTTGTTTGGACACACCTCCCTCTTCTAGCTACATCGAACAGACAGATTTTGACTATATTCTCAACTTTGTAAGTGGTTCCAGGAGGAGACATTGTGCAGTTCTGTTCCTTGAGAATCATCTTGACCGGAAATCCAAGGGTAAGCGTTTTGACTGCAGGCTCTCATAATTTCCAGAGTGTTTACATTGTGGGATTCTGTAGCTTCACAGATGTCATCTGTGTGAAGCACTGCTCTTTATCTCTAAAAATCAAATCCACAGCTCAGTCTCATGTTATATACATCGTGCAAGGAGAATGCTTGACTCTGAGAGAATTAAGTTCTTTAAATTTCCTTGAAAGGAAAGAGGTAAAAAGGGACCATTTGAGACATTTTGCCCATGCACTGTTAGATTGATAGGGCTATGTTTGAATATTGAGTCTTCTGACATCTATAAGTACGAACTTCTTAAAAAAAAGGAATTGGATTTCTTCATGTTTCTCAATATGTGTTATACATTTAATAAAAAGAACCATAACTGATACTGATTGTCAGAGATACTAAGCTTGTGAATAAATAAAGCAGTCACTTGTAAACCTTCAGGTAGAGAAAGTGAATTAGGCAATTTGAGTTCATTGGATACACTTAATAGTGAAAGTGATTTATGAGTATTGCAACTTCCTGACTCATGGATGGTAACATTAATAGTTGTTCTGATAGCAAGGACTATACATTTACTGCCATTTCTACTGTCTTTTATCAGTGTTCCCACAGATGAAGATACATTTTTCTTGTTAGGTGTGGATAAGGGAATGTGACATGAGCTCTTTTCCAAATGGAATAAATATTAAAGTGAGTTTCTCTTTAGATTTTGACAAATAACTTCTGTGTTAATGCGTACCAGATTCCATGCTGGATTTGCCTTTTCTGAGAGGAGAGTTTTGTGGAATTCTTAGCTACTACAGTAATTTACATATTTAGGTAGATTATATATTTAAATATATTATAAACAGTGTATTTTTGATACATAAAACAAACTTCCCTCATCTTTGCTAGATATGTTCCAGTTCATATTATTCGCTTCTAAAAAGCTGAAGACTCTGAGGCAGCAGTTTATTTTGTTATGTTCAAGTCATATTATGACGCATTGAAAAACACTAAATAAAATTAAAGATGTATCAGTTTCAGTTCCTTTATTCGCAAAGCCCTCTATAACAGTACTTTATTCAACTGCAGATAGAGTCTTGGATTGAAGTATAAATACATACTTTGGCAAATTTTCTCAGAGTGAGAAAGCTGCAGCTGTGCAGGTTAAACACCGTAATGCTTTACGACAGTGTCCTAATTAACCGTAGCCTCTGAGTGCATCTCTATTTAAATTCCGTATTGTCATGTTGTGGCTGAGTAGCAGAAGCTGCTAAAGTTGGGCAGCTGTCTAGATGAAGTGACTCGGGGTTGAAGTATTTGTAGTGAGAGAAGGTCTGACTTATGTGTGCGCTTGGATAGATTTATTTAAATAATTCAAATGTAAAGTTTACATGTTCCTTATGAGTTTACACTTGCTAGGTATATCAAGTGGCAGCGAGTGGAGGGCAGTCTGTCTTAAATAGGAAGGAAGAGTGCGGGCCAAGTTTAGAGTAGATGTGGGCACGTCACTGTTCAGGCTGTAATGACATCATCCGGATCTGGCTTCACACATTCACTTTCAGAGATCTCTTCTTCAATTCTTGTCTTAGTCACAGGTAGGATTTTTCCTTATAGTGGCAGATGGCTGTTGCAGTGATGGCCTCATGGGCTCTTCTGTCCAAATACAGTGACTGGCTTCTGGATAATTGAAACCAGAACCACTTATGTAATCTATTATCCCATTGGTTTTTGAATCATTTTTTCATGTGTTAGGTCCTTATATACATTAAAATCAGTTTCTGCACCTTTTAGGTTGCTCTTGAAATTACTGAAATGTTAGTATTAGAGATATTCTGATAGTGAGCCATCTTTGAATCCCTGTAACATGATTAGGGTTTTGTAATTTTGGTATTAAGTGATGGGTCTGATTCTCTGACCTGGATCCATCTTATTCTAAAACTTCAAGTGAAGTATCTATTGGAGAATTTTACTTACAAAGTAAATTTGTTAGTATGGTTTAATCCAAGTTTTGACAAATTCTCCTTTAAGGGAACAAAGAATTTGAAACTTTTGTTTGCACTTTTTTGTGCCTTCTACATCAAAAGACCTACCTCCTTCAGGCTTTCTGAAGCAAGTGTAGCTGCTGTTTCTATTTTTGGTTTAAGATAACTTTTGGTGTTAGCCAGGATTAATTGCTTAGCTGCTATCTCTAATTATACCGACTCTTATCCAGGATAGTATCTTTTTGTTTTCAAGAATCTAGAGTTTCTCTGTACTTTCTTGTACCTGTTTTATTTTATCTTGTGGATTAGCAGAGAGAGCCAGGAGAGACCAGGTGAGCCTCTAGTCCACGTGGCTTCATTCTTTCCAACCTGCCAGCTATTCCTCCTGCCCCTTGTTTTTGACATTTCCCCTGCAGTTGTTCTTAACACGGGATAGGTGTTAGAATCATAAAAATCCTTCAGCCTTGTTCCTGTCATCTGGATTGAAAGGTAGACTCACTTTTGTAGTTTTAAAATCATTTTTCCTGATGACAATGATACTACATTTAATTGAGAACTACAGTTTCAGAGGCACTATGACTGTTTTTTTCCTCTTCAGGAATACCTTATCAGTTATGTTTGTTGTCACACATGTGTTTGCTTAATTTGTATTTTGTTAACACTGGAAAATCCCAATAGGTTTTTCAGAAGATATGATGCAGAAAATATAAAGAATAAAATATATCTGTATGTTCAAAATATGGATATTGAATCTCTCTCTCTCTCTCTCTCTCTCTCTCTCTCTCTCTCAGCACAAGACACACCTTCTTCCTCACAGCTGGCTGTAGTAACAAAACCAGGTCTTTAGCTTCTTCCTGCAAGGATTTGCCTGCACATGGAGGGCCTCTAATTCCTAGCTCCTACCTAAGGGACAATCTCCTAAATCATTTAGCTCTGGGAGATGACAGGGTTCTGAGTTTATAAATCCCTTGGGACTTCAGAGAGCAAAGATGTGGGTTTAAGTGGGAGCCTGAGTGCTTCCAGCAGCTAGCCTCTGGGCTCAGCCCAGAGCACACAGGGGGACATTCCCAGATCCCACTTTCCCAGCTGCTGTCTAAGTTGGGCTCTAACAAG
The DNA here is from genome assembly GCA_004027205.1 of Ctenodactylus gundi. Classification (NCBI taxonomy): domain Eukaryota; kingdom Metazoa; phylum Chordata; class Mammalia; order Rodentia; family Ctenodactylidae; genus Ctenodactylus; species Ctenodactylus gundi. Next base: position 46,961 of record PVKB01002285.1, read on the forward strand.
CCTGCACATGGGAGCTGAGAACACAGTAATGAGTAGACTTCAGGGGAGCAGAAACAGACATGTAGCGATGATGCAGGATCAGGGTAGGTGGCTATCAGTAGACGAATAAAGACAGTGTGGTACAGGTACACAATGGAATGTTATTCAGCTGTACAAAGCACGAGGTAGTGTTATTTGCAACATCATGGATGACACTGGGGGTGTCACAGTACAGTAAGACAGGCACAAAGAGTAGGAACACTGCATGATGTCAGTTGTGTATGGAATCTAAAATCAATCTTATGAAAATACAGAGTAATATGGTGATTACCAGTCATGGTTATTGGTGAGAGGCAGATCTTGGTCAAAGGATACGTATTTCCAGTCAGATATGAGGATTATATTGAAGTCATTTGTTCACCATGGTAACTATAGCTATCAACACTGTGTTTTTTACTTATGAAGGTTGCTAAGAGTGTAGATCTTTCAACACACAGAGAAAATGGTAGTTGTGAGAGAACAGATATATTAATTAACTGGATATAATAATTTTACAATGTGGAAGAGGCATCATTAAAAGTAGGATGAATGTTTAAATTAAAATCATTACAGTAAGAGATACAGTGTTTTTCATCTCTCTGAAAATATTGTACTTTGCTTAGACAACACTTATCCCATCATGTCATTGCTAAAGCAGGTCTGGAAGTTCCTTTCAATGAGAGTCAAGAGTTGTGCTCCTGTGGTTGACCTGATGTTTTGAACAATTAAAGAAGTTCACCTTTCATGGTCATTTGACTTTGAGGATGAGCCAGATTACAGAACTAGTGAACAAAGCAGATGAGCTTCCACCAAATGTTTTTATTTGACAGATATTGCAAGGTGTAATCAGATAATAAGGTGAATATTTAGATGAAAGTATTTATTATAGAAAAGGATGCATTGCCATTGATCTCTCTTGTGTACTTTTCTTCACTTTTACCATATCCATGCCATTGTTTTTGGCAGCATATGTCTTACTATAATAAAATTGTAAAATTTATGTATTCACTGTATTTCTAATCACCATACATAAATATCATGTTGTTACTTTAAATATATACAAGTTTTGTCAATTATATCTCAATAAGGCCAGAAAAAGTAATAATAAAAACACTTTAAGCCTTTATGCCTTCTGGTTTTAAATTCACTTTGAAATAAAACAAAAAGTGAAAGTTAGGGTGCATTCAAATTGCAATCAGTTATTGGGGTTCTGAAGTGTGGATGATGAAGAAGTGAGTAATTGATACAACTTTTTAACCACACTAATATAAAAATACGAGTGAGGGACAGATGGTCACAGGAGCTAGTGCAATGAAATAGAAAGCTAATGCCAGCAAAGCCATTATGATTTCATGTGATCTTTTCATGTGGCATATCTTAGTATTGTCAGTGGCCTGAACTCATCACCTTCAGACCAAAAAAACCTGTCCCTTTTAATATTGAAGATACTTTTCTTAGGATTTTAAAGATAGCCAAGTGGCAGTAGAGATAGTTGAGTTGTAGCTTTGGACTTTTCCCCAAATAAATGTCTTTTGTAGTTTTTGGAGAAAGAAACTGATGAGATATTCTTTAGCTAATATATAAACCACTTTCAAATATCGCAGCAGAGCATGAGGAAATAATTTCCAGGGCGGAAAATCACTTAAGAGTAGATTAGAATCGCACTTAGCTGATGTCTTCTAAGTTGAAATACCCAACTTTTCAGCTTTTGCTTGTAAAGTGTTACAACTTATCATCTGTTAGAGAGCCGAGGGTACTCTTTAGTGAGCCATTGCTCCATAATTTCTGGGCCATTTGTGTTTAATATGAATATCTAGACGTATCTGACAGCTCCTAAACTCTTGGTGCCATTTGCAATGATCTGTGGTTTAAAGTTTCAAATTTAATAGAATCGAGCATGAGAAATCAGTTGCATATGTAATCCACATTATAAATAAAGCTATTCATCATTGAGGTGAGAGACTGTAAAAGCATCCTTCACATTGAAATAAAGCTACATCACTACTAATTTTTAAAATATTGGCAGATCACAGCTCTTATGGAACTTAAAATGAAAAACAAAGTGAAACGGGGGCAGGGTAGGGAGGGAGGGGGGTGGATAGGGGGAGGGACAAAAGGAGAGTGGGAAAGTCCTTGTCACCTTGACAAGATACATAGGTGCACCAAATGCTCAACTTCATTGTAAAACTTGCACTTTGCTCTTATACATATCAATAAAATGGGGGAAAATATATGGTTGATTTTTGTTATTATGAAATTCAGAGAAAATATTTTTAAAACCCCAACAACTGATTATCTTAAAGTGGAATTGTTACTCATTAAGATGTGTGTGCAGGTGCCAAACTTCAAGGAACATTATTATTGGAAACTATATAAGCTAAGGAATTTCCCTCATCAATGTATTAAATACTCCTTAGTTCATTTTCTGTTTCCATAAAAGAATACTTAACAGTAGATGGTTTAAGAGGGAAAAAGAGGTTTCCTTTGGCTCACAGTTTGGGAGCTGTGAGAGTCCACATCCAGGTGGCCACTTCTGCCGAGTGCCTCATGGTGCTGCTGCTTAGGACAGAGAGGGGAAGGCCAGCTCGTTCCAGTAGGTGAGGCCGTAATATCCTGAGGGTGTGCAGAGGAGAGGAAGGGGCCAGCTCCCACCACAGCCAGCTTGTTCCAGTAGGAGAGGCCGCAAGCTCTGTACAAGAGGGCTCCATAGCCATGGTCCAGACATCTACCGTAACAGACTACCTAACCAAGAGTGCTGCACTGGGAATTAAAGTTCTAAGTTATGAACTTTTTGGGAACACACTTAAAGAGCTGCCAAGGCCTTGTTTCAATGATCTCAGGTAGCTATCATAGTCTCAATAGAAGGAAGAAGAGCTTTCACATAATCTTCTTGACTTTAGATCCATATGAAATTTGTATTGACGTATCTTTATTTATTTATTTATTTATTTATTTATTTATTTATTTATTTATTTTTTGAGTCAAGGCCTTCCTCTGTAGCCCAGTCTGGTCCTGAACTCACTGTGTAGTCCAGGAAGGCCTTGGACTCAGGCCTCAGCTTCCCGAGTAGTAGGATTACAGGTGTGCGCCACCACACCTGGCTTTATGTGGTGCTATCAAACTCAGGGACTTGTGCTTGCAAGGCTGTATTGATCTTTCACCATACAGAATCAGAATAAATTCTTACTTTGATACTTTCATTGTGATGACTTTATCTACAGCTGTGCTTCTCTGCTGGAGGTGGTGTGGTCTATAAATCTTGCCAGCATAGCCTATCTTTGTAGTTCATTTTTTGATTGTCATCAACCCATTTTCCAAATAACTTTAGGCAGGAGTGGATAATGGGAAAGTCTAATTTATTGTGTTCACTAACCTGTGACAGTAATAGGAAGTTAAGTATTCTGTCTCATAAGTATGAGGATTGTGAAGACAAAAATCTGTCTTTATGGTATCACATAATGTGTACTGTGACTCAGTTGTCTTATCCCTGTAGAAGTGTGTAGTGCAAGTTAATATTAGCAATTGGCCTCTGTACTGCACAGCATTTCAGAGGTTACTGCAGACCCAGGCAGTCCTCTTTTCAGACTGTCAGTGACTATGAAGATCGTGAATCTCAGCTGACCATTTATGAGCATTATATTTTCATCAGAATATTGTAAGTAGGCATAGATAATTCCAACTCATTTATCAAACTTCTTTTGGACTTTGGTTTTGTGAGATCTAGATATGTCTACAGGAACTTAATATGGTGGTTTATATTATGTTTATGATATATTTTAATATATTTAATATGTTAAGAAGATCTATGACTAAGATCTTAAATGGTGAAGTGTAGAATCTAGCGACCTATGAGCTAAATTTAATCTGTAGGTCTATTTTTATGGCCAAGATGTAGTTGTTAAAAATAGAGTTAATTGCTAAAGCTTGTAACTTGTGAAATTTCTTATGCAGAGTTTCATTTTTTTTTTGAAAATGAAAAAAAAATCTAACTGCCATCAGTCAGAGCTGATTGACTGCTGCGCTGGGGAAGGTTGGGTGGTTCCTGGTACACCATGTTCCACTCCACACTTACTTGCTTTGCTGCCACTGGTGGTCACTTGAGTTCTTTATCTTTGTGAGTACAATATTAATTAATTTTACACTGGCTTGTTAACTTCCTTACAGATTTATATCTCAATATTATTTCATTTGGGTGTATTCAACTGTCTGTATATAATTAAATGGTAAGATTTCTTTTTCCTTCAAAGGCGACTTTGGGTTGGTAAAGGGAAGAGCATACTTATTAGTAACTCTATCTGGAAGTTCATGTCGCATTGCACAGTAATAAATGTTAATGAAGTCTGAACATTTGCATAGCACTAATTTGCCAAAATAGGAGTTATAAATCTTGACTGCTGCTAGATAATCTACCACACAGGATATAGTGGTTATAGAACTATAAGAATTACTTGTACATGGTTCCTCTTGGTGAAAAAATGCTCAGCCAAAAATCTTTGTAATTCTTGATTTTTGTGATGAGATGTTTGGGATGGGTGCATTTACTAATATTCCCTTCATCTTGAACCCGGGAGTGTGGCTTCAGACTTGGTGTGTTACACTGTTGACTTGGCTAAATTACTAGTACCATTATTGGCATGAACTGTTGTTCAGCACGTGCATTATGGAATCTGAGGAGCTTTCTTTTCAGTTTCATGTTTGCCTTGTTGGTAGCGAATGTCACATATGTCTCTTCCAAAGCAGTAATACATAGTCAAGCTTAGCAGCTTACATTTAAATTTTGCCTCTCTTGATTTACTCGGCTGGGCTTCCATCACAAAGCTAGTTTTGTTTTCTGTTTCTGTTACTGAACATATGGCTGGCTAACTAGTGTGTGATTTATCCAACATAGCGATTCCTGTCACTAATTTAATTTTCTCATTTGGATGATGTATCACCAAAGTGCTGCGCTGAGACCTAATGACACTTGGGGTGCCACTACTGATTAATGCAGAGTTGCTTGTCAAATTGTTTTAGAGTTAACTGAGAGTTTTCCTTGCCGTGTTTATTTGCTCTAGTTGTCTTTAAATTTAGTTTTTAAAAAAAAACCCACGAAGACTTTTTGCTTTGTGAAATCAGAAGAATATATTACACTTTTGAATTATGAAAATGAAGTTAATAGGCACATCTTCCTCAGCATACTCCCACACCAAAGTTATATACTTCTGTTTACTCCTGAGGATTGGGTCACTTACAGTGTTAACTATATCTGGGCTATCCTTTTAAATGAAGAGGCCAATTTGTTATGAACACAATCCTGAAAAAAATCACATAAATGTTACATAATATTCTTATTAAGTTTCTCCCATTTTTATGTAATTTTTTTCAGAAACCACGTTTAGTTCTGTGGTTTCGGGTGCCACTTATCTGTATTCACCACCTCCAAATACCTGGATATTTCCTGGTGTGTATTTACAGCCCTGACCTCTTCATTGAGCTCTGATTCCTGTGAATTACTAGGTGAGTGACCTTCTCCCACTTTGATATTTTATAGGAACTAAATAACATTTTAAATTGAACTGTTCTTTCTCCCTACTTTTCTGTGGCTTCTAGTTTTCTCAACAGATGCTTTGGTTTATTAGCCAGTGCTGTTTCATATGGCCCCTCTTATCTGTGAGTTGGTGAGGAAAAGGGGAGTTGAGAATTGGGGTTGTGCTAGTGATTGATCATAGCTGTTTCAACCACTTGTGAGCTATATTGCTTATGTAAAGAATTTCATTTCTTTGTGTTATGGTTTTAAATCAGAATAGCACCTGGAAAATAGTCTTTAGCAAATGCTAGCAGTTTTTAAGTTGTCTACCACTACCTAGACAAACATCCCAAAATGTGATACTTGAAAGCAACAATTTTATATTTTAGGATTGTGCTAATGGTGGCAGGCAGGATTTGATTACCAAAGCAAAATGACAATGCCTAAATCTGTAGTTTATTGTGTCAAGGTGCAAATAGCAGTAACATTAAGGTAACGATGTTCTCCAGAGCAGGGGTTCTGGAGAGGCCAGGAGAGAGACTGAACTGTCTTCCATTTGCCAGGCCAGAGCAGGACTTAGTCTCTTCATCGTGTCAGGAAGCAGGGAGCACAACATGGAGTCTTGCCAAAGTTCTTGTACTCTTCTGATGGCATAGGCGTGAAGCTGCACAATCAGCACCAAGAAGAGAGGTTTCCTCGAGTCTCGCCAAGACCATGTATGAATCATCAGTCTCAAGGAAATAACGTTATGATGCTCACAAAGTGCCACAACTGTCCTAAAGCTCATGGGAACCATAGTTAGAAAGCAAGTCCACAGATTAAGTTTCATGCCTTGGCTAGGCATCAGTGCCTCCTTGGTGCCTTCACAGAATGCAAGCCTGGAGGAATTAACTTCCAGAGTACAGTGGTTCTTAGGTTTATAGAGCTCAGATAGGTAGATTTCTAACTTGTGTGATGTCAGTAGGGGTCAGTTATTTGGTTGCATTCCTTTGGGGCAAGGGCCAAAATCTCCAAGATACGTATATGTGTGACTGTTCAGATGAGTTACCTATAAGGGGAGGGAACTTCTAGGTCTTTCTTTCCTTCCACATAGTTGAACTTCTGACATGGAGACTTAGGGTCTGAGAATGCAAGTGTGAAACATATCCCTGTGAAAGCCTAAGCTCAGAAAAGATGCCAAATAATTTCCACTGTATTGTCTTTGTTAAACCAAACATGGCCTCTCTAGTTCAGGGAAAGGGAAGTGGACTTCATTTGTCAATGAGAGATAAGCCATGGAATTACAAGGATATGAGGAATTTTTGGTAGCCATCTTTGTGGATAATCTATCATGACAGATTATTGTTGATATAATTATTGAGGTGTCAGCACAACTACTGTGTACTCAGAGGATGCATACTCTCTTGCCTAGATTTTGGAACGGCCTTCTAACCAGAATCTCCACTTCATCTCTTATTTTCATCTTTATTTTTCATAGTTGGTCAAACTTATCTTTCTAAAATGTAGTCTGACAACAAAAAGACAACTTTACCCTCAAAAAGGGAAAGACTTTGAACAGATAATCTCTACAGAGTATATACAAATGGCCAATGAGCACATGAAAAGATCTTCAGCATCATTTATCATTAGGGAGATGCAAATAAAAATCACAGTGAGCTGTTACCTCACATCTACTAGGATTATGTGTTAAACAGCTTTTTGTCATGATACGGAGTACCTGAAATAATTACAGAGAAGAAAGGTTTATGTTGGTTTCAGAAATTTCAGTCAGGGGTTGCTTGACCTGGCTGCTTTGGGTGTGTGGTGGCACAGTATATCATGTTGAGATCATACGATATAAGAGACCCCATCACCTCAAGGCAGTAGAGTAGCAAAGACAGAAAGGACTGGAAGAGATCAGGGCCCGAATATTCCCTTCAAGGGCATGTTCCTGATGACCGAACTTTCTGTATTAGGTCCTGCCTCCTAGAGGTTCCACCACTTCTTGATAGTGCCATAGGCCAGTGTCCAAGTCTTTTAACATAAGCCTATGGGGGATAGATAAGATCCAATGTATAAAAGGTGGCCTCAATAAAAAAAGAAGCAATGTAGCCAGTGTTGGTGAGGATATGGAGAAACAGGCATGCGCATTCCAATTTATGTTGCTCTGGAATGTAAAATGATATAGCCTCTATGGAAAATGGCTTGTTGATTCTTCAGATAACTAAATATTGAACTACTGTATGACCCAGGAATTCTATTCCTACATATAAACTTCTTTCTCAGTGCCTTGGTGCATGCTGATAAATTTTCTCATGACCTTCCATAACAGAAATGCTATTCCACCCATTCATGTCAGGAGAACCTCCTATTTACATTTATGTTTATGTTTACATTTCACCTTAAATGATCTTCCCTGTCTATCTCAGCATTTTATACCCTTTGTGGCACTAATTACTTTGTCAGCTTAGCTGTTTTTTATCTGTGTTTTTAAACTGTAATTTTCACTTTATGAGTTATCTTGTTACTGACCTAGCTAGTAACCTACCACATACCTCACATATTGTTATTTCTTCTTTTTCTTCTTCTTATTTTGTTTGTTGGAGACAGCGTCTCACTCTCTAGTCCAGTATGATCCTGAACTCACTGTGGCTGGAATCAAACTCACAGAAACCCTCTGCCTCAGTCTCTCTAGTGCTGGGATTACAAGCATATGTGACCACACCTGTCTTACATGGTGCTGGAGATCCAAAAAGAATTTTGATTTAATATATAAAAGAGAGCATGTTATTTCACAATACATACACTATGTCAGTTAACATTGAAAAAATTAATATACTTTTCAATAGCATTTTCAGTAGCAATCTTTACAGAAGAAGAGAGACTTTGTAATTGGTCACACCTGTTTGATTTCTATCTCTGCTAGTTGTATGGTTTTAAATTACTTAGTCTCCACATATCTTATTTTTCTCATTGGAAAAACATATGAATAATGTCTAACTCTTATTAATTTTTAAGGATTAAAGATAGTAAGTATATTAAATATGGCACCTGATATGTAGTTGTGATTAGTAAATACAGAAAATACTGCTCCTTCATTTCACTTGGAAGGAGGATCACAAATAGGGAAAAACAAAACCATTATTCAAGTGTTGATTATAAAAGCTTTATAGACTTGGTGGAGGTGGGGTGGGCAGAGTTTCTGAGATGGGGGAGGGGAAGACCAGAAGGGAAGGAGAAACAGAAATGACTAAGATGCAGTATGTATCTGTGCTAGTTCCCCTGAGGTGATTGTCTTATTATTATTTTATTGCAAACATAAACTAGTAAAAAAGTTTTATAGACTAAGAATATATCTAAACTTAGATAAAACCTTTCTGTGATAACTGGATTGCTGCTGGTAAAAAAACAAACAAAAAACGCTTAATTTTTTCCTCTTTTTTTCTTCACCTTTTCTTTGATGTCATTAGATCCTGCCTCAGATGTTTAGAGTAAATCCCGTAGTTAAAATTCTAGTGGACAAAACAGGCAATTGAACTAAGTGTGAAACTATATTTTTTAGAAGCCAATGGAAATCTTAAAAATTAGACTTCTCTTTGTGTCTTACTATACCAAATCTCCTTTGGAAGTCATTATAGTTTCCTCAGTTTTAGTATTTTTTGTTTGGTTTCTTATTTGAGTAACCACAGTTTAAGTCCAGTGCATAGTTTTGGGTGCTGTATGCACTATATCGACGTTGTGTTTGTGGAAATATCTGCTCTTCAAAAGTATCCTCTGTATTTGCAAGAGAGATGCAGAAACATCAAGAGTTAGGGAGCCTGAGAGCCGACGGGTAGATTCCAGTCTGAATCTGAAGGCTGAGAACCACAAATAAGAAAGGACAAGATTGAGATCGATCTAGAGAAGTGAGAAAAGTAAGACTGAGAGAGGAGAGGAGAGGAGAGAAGGAGAGTGAGAAGCAGATGAGAAAAGGATTCAGAGGTTCTTCAAATAAGTGCTTATGCACCAAAGATGGCATAATTTCAGCATCACTGAGCAATACAACTCCAAAAACTTGATGGGTATTGGAGAATTCAGGGGTCTATGTTGGTAAGTTAAAGAAGAAAATTCAAGCATTAATTTTACTTTTCCTATGTGAACCACATCTTGGGGCACCTAAAGTGTTGATGATGGAAATCCCTCTTTCTAATGCATTTTATCCTACAAATGAGAAGTAGTTATAGAATTGTTACATCATTTGTAACCAAAAGGAATTAATAGAGGTGTCAATAATCATCAGTGGCTTCTAGCATTGTAGAATGCGAGAGAAGCAGCTTCGTGTGGAAGGGAAACACAATGAAATGATGGAGAGGATTACAGAGACTTAAAAAAAAACAATGACAAAACAAAAAGCCTCAAGACACTTAAAATATAGTGACCCTTTATGACATATGGATGGTAATTGGATTCTGACTCAAAGAGAAGTCATATAAAGTTAAATTTTATGTTTGTATGTTCAATATTAATTTTATAATATAGTAGTTTTATTAAGAGCTCCTTATCTTTTAGAGACATAGAAGTGTTTGTAGATGAAATTATGTCATAGTTTCCATTTGTTTCTAGGTCACTTAGGTGAGAATTGGGGAAATTGACAGGATGGAAAAAAATTGGGGCATGAGCATTCTTGATTCTGAGTAATAGGTAATGGGGATCTCTCAAACTATTTTCTATTTTTTGGTGTATTTTACATTTTTCATAATTAAGAGTGGAAGAGAACGGGGAGTGTGTAAAAGTTTGCATTCAGAATGAGGATGGAGTTGGAGGCACCTTACCTTTCCCAAACTTGAGAAAAACCTGATACAGACCTCTAATATAAAGGCTGGGGTGTAACTCAGTCATAGTATAATGAGGTCCACTAGTTTTGGTTCACATTTACCTGTGTATGAAGTTTTCAGCCAGCTTTTTTGGCAGCCCACTCTTAAATCTGAGTGATGAGCCAAGGACCACTGTTGAGCAAACTTTTCAACATGAAACCAGACACTCTAACTAGCAAAAGCAAGAAAAAAGCCTTAAACAGTCTTAACATTGGTGAAACTTTGAATAAGTAGATGGTAGAGACAATAATTAATAATTAGTAATAATAATTAAGAATTACAGTTAATACCCAAGGAGAATAATAAGGGAGTGAATTGTAGAGGATTAGACAAGAAGATCATTTCAAAATTAAATATGTTGTGGAAGTTAAAATGAAGTATAATAGCTAGAAAGAAGAAATCTGTTGCAACCATGTCTCCCGCTGGCCTTGTTAAATGAAAGGGACCACTGAGACTCAGGCTCAGACAGCGGGCGGATGGAGCTTCCATTGGCAGCTGAAGTGACTGTGCCTGTGGGAGTCCTGCAGTGGAGGTTTGGGCCTAGAACCAGACTTGTTTCACGGTCAGCCAGGAACTCCTTTTTTTTTCTCTTTCACAAATTGATAGTGCCTGGACCTTGTTTCCATTGGTTTTACCTTGACTAAATTAGGATGAGGCACAAGGTTAGTTATAAATATTCTCCAGGGACCTGGAAGGGGGCATAGTTAAACACTTGCTTACCAAGTGCAAGGCCCTAGGTTCAATTCCCTAGTTTCAAATAATACTGGCTTGGTGCATACCTACAGTCCCAGCACTCAGGAGCCTGAGGCAGGAGGATTGTTTTGAGTTAAAGGCCAGCGTGGGCTACATAGTGCATTCGGGACTTGCTTGGACTACAGATTGAGACCCTGTCTCTAAACAAAAAAGAAAGAAAGAAAGAAAGAAAGAAAGAAAGAAAGAAAGAAAGAAAAAGGAAGGAAGGAAGGAAGAAAGGAAGGAAGGAAGGAAGGAAGAAACTCTCCAAGTAACTCCTAAGTAGCCTGGGTTTAAAATCACTAATGTAGTTGGAGCTTCTCAAAAGAGAGTCTGTACTTTTAAAAAGCAGAATGTACCCATGCTAGGCACATCGTAAGCATTTAGCATTTAATAAGTAAAAACTAAAATCATCGCTGATAAGGGCATCAAATGAAAGGAATAAGGACAGAGCTGCGTGGTTTCCCTCCTCCCACACTCCACGCCCAGCATTGGTCATAGGAATGACTATGTACTGGGGCCCATTTTTATGTTGCAGACAAGATGTCACCTTATTTTTATAATTTTAAACCTCTATTTTCATGGAAAAATATTCTCAAGGTCTAGGCCTTCTTCCTCAGGACGAATGTGATTAAGAAACAGTGCCAGGGTTCTCTCCTGTGGGTGGGAATCTCCTGTGGGGCTTGTTGAAAGCGATTCCACCAGGGTTCTGTTCCACTTGCTCTCCCAAGACGCTGGTGGGCTGTGCCTTTGCTAGGTCTGTGTCAGTCGGGGGTAAGCGCCACAGCCCGCTCAGCCTGTGCCTCCAGCTGCTTCTCCAGAGTTTCATGTCTTTCGGTCTTTTTAGTGCCGTAGACAGAAGAGCACCAGACTTGCCCTTCTGTAGTCAGTTTTCACTGGCTCATTTTGGAGCTTATTTCTGATTGGTGTGTGAAGGTCTAAGCTTAGCTTCTCTGTCTTATTTTATTGAAACAAAATTCAATAGTGTGAAGAACTTAATTAAATGCAGAAGAGAAGGAAAAGGGAGTATCTGTGGAGGGAATCAACATTTCATTTCTATTTCTGCACATAATATTTCCCTTAGTACTAAATTCACTTATCCTATTATTCAGTGGTCACTTAACCCCAGAGTCCACAGTAATGACCGCCTGCATGACTCTCAGAAATAATAGGAAAGTCATTCTGGTTTGTTAGAGGCTGGCTGTTTGTTTGCTTGTTTATTTATTTATTTGTATCAAACTTTTCTAAATAATAAGAATATTGCATACCTATAAAGTTGCTGAAAAATAGGTTGAGTGTTTTTGAATTAATGCTCTATTTATGTATTTGATACCTATTTTTAATAGCCACAGAGTTATGTAGAAGTTTCCTTATTTCTAATTTTAGCTAGTACAAGTTCATGGGTTAAACACAATTTTACATGCCACAGCTGAAGTGTGACTTTTCTACCTCCTACCAAGTGATGTGATAAATTTGCTTTTTGGGATAAGACATCACACAACTGTCATAAGTCTTTAGAACTTAACCTGTTCTTTGGAAGAAGTATTCCTGTATGAGTTTCCTCTAAGGTAGTTTTCAAAAATACTATCAGGGTGCCTTTTATACATGAACTTTAAGTACTTTATTATATTTATAAACAGCTAAAATACTTAATTGGAGATGATGTCCCCAGAGACATATATCCCCGAGTTTATAGCATAGTCAGTGGCAATGTAGGATTCAACCCATGCCTTCATTGATCCTTTTAGCCAATCGTAAGTGAGCGTGTGTTGTGCTCAAGCACTCTCATGTACTCCAGAAATGTAGCAGAGAATGAACCAGAAAACCAAACTGACAACAACAATGATAACATCAACAGTACTCCCAGCTCTGTCCTCGAGGAGCTTGTAATGAGCAGAAAATCATGTTTTGCATAGTAACAAATATATTTAAAGAAAAAGTCAGGAAAGGGGAATAGGAATTGTTTGGAGGAACACTGAACATTTTTAAACAATTGCCTTGGAAATGACTCACCAAGGAGACATTGGGTAGTCATGTGACTGAAATAGGGAATGAGCCATGGAACTCTGGGAAAAATAATGCCAAATGACAGGGTCCCATGGCAGATGCGTGCCTCATCCGTCTGAGGAAGAGACAGAGCAGTGTGAATGGGGTGTGTGTGGTGGGGAGAGTAGTTGGGCACTTTAGGTCAGTGACTGGCAAGGGCTGGAATTCAAACCATGCTAAGGGCTTTGATCAAGATTGAGGGTTCGAGTGAGACTGGAAGCCGCGGGGTGGGAAGGGACTCGGGGCCTGGACTGTGACTATCCCTGGCTGCTGTTAGACTGAAGGTGTGCGCTTGTAGAAACAGGGCAGGTAGGAGGACACTTTCAGAGTACTTCAGGTAAAAGGTGGGGGCGCTTAGCTGGAGTGACAGCGGTAGAGTTGGAGAGAAGAGCTTGGAGTTGGCCATATGTATCTCTGCTAAGACGGGGGCGATAAAGAACTTCATGCATCCATTTTTTTAAGCCGAGCGTTCAGTTCCTAATTCGAGAAGTAATTCTTTCAGCTGTGGAAAAGTAGGCCAGGAATATATGAGGCAAATTTGAACATAATATTGTTTACTCATTCTATACGATAAAATATAACTTATCAAGTAATTAAACAATTTGGTGGTATGAATAAATAGCCCTTCTTGATATGTTAATGTATTATGAAATAAAGGATTTAATCCTAAGATTTTTATCCATTGTAATGTATCTGGTTAAAAGCTTAATATTGTACTATGAAATTTGTGAGTAAAATATTTTGTAAAGCCTACTTGTTGGAAAAAATATCCCAAGCTGTTGATGAATAGGAATTTGAAAAAATGGTTAAATTTTTGTTATTGTTGCTGGGGATTGAACTCAAGATCTCAAAATCTTCCTAAATAGGATTCTACTACAGAGCTACAATCCTGGACAAAAAATATTTTAAAATGCAATATTATATTTTAAAATGAAAGAACTATAGAAGGCATTCAATCACATGAAAAGCTGGATAATTTTTCACAGCTTTACCAGTAGAGGGCAGCAAAGTTTCAGGTAGTGTGTTTTCAGGCTCAAGGAAAGCTTTACTAAGGACAATTCTTTTTTGTTGCTCTTAAGACGTTCATTCTGCTTGCCTTTTAATGAAATGCTTTGGTAATAACATATAGGAATTTGCTTAAAAACCCTGTATCTTTGGTTCAGATACTTAGCCAACTCTTCCCTTAGATGCTATAGATCCTTTCTTAATGAGAACATACATTTATTTCTTCCTGTAATTTAGGGAGTACCAGGGCCTGGAAGATATGATATTAAAAGTCAATTTCAGAAGACTGAAAGCAAGATAACGAATGTAAATGGCGCGTCCTCCGCTTTTCTTTCCCAATCGCAGGTAATGGTCTATAACCGTTTTCACACAGAGTCTAATAGGCATAATGTGAGGCCAGCCGCTAATTCAGTAGTGTTTAAGGAGATTATGTAATGAAAGTGGTGTTTAAGCAGATGGGAAGTGGACATGATACGGGCAAAACATATTGCCAAAAAATGTGGGTAAAATGAAGTAACATTAGAATATTAATAAAACAGATGAATATTTGAATTGGAACGAACTGTTGAACATTTTTAATTGAGCAAATTTGCATACGTGAACATTCAGTTCAAATTAAGTAATATCTATTTTAAAATAGATTTGAAATATATTTTGCAAATGAGCGTGTAGATTAATGAGCAGCAGACTCACTATCAGCGAGGACATGGATATTTTCAAAAGAAGCTTTTGTCAGGCCTGGTGTAGGTCCTGTAGCATAGGGCCCATGTGAGACTGCCATGGGACCCTCACGAGTCCTGCCGCAGTTGTGGCCTATGTCCGGGGGTCACTGTGGGGTTCCTGTGTGTGATGCCTGGCCTGAGCTCAGCCATTTCCACACACAGAAATAACTTGGCTCTTGGAGCATGACCTTGGCCCCTCATTCTTTCCTGGCCATGCAGCCTGGCTTCTCCAGCCCAGACATACCAGTTTTGCACACCCTGGCAGTTGTCCAGCTGATGCTGATAACCCCAACCGCCAGTGGGGTCCTGTCTCCCTGAGCCGGTTACCTACTGGCCTATTCTCCCAACCTATCTGGTAGCTCTGCGTTGTCGTCTTCTGCCAGGCCCTGACCCACATGCCACCTAAACGGCCTAGTCCCTGCCCCTCATGCCACCTAAACGGCCTAGCCCCTGCCCCTCATGCCACCTAAACAGCCTAGCCCCTACCCCTCATGCCGGCTGATCCATCCATACTACATAAACACTCTGGTCGTCACTCGATAGTCGCCTCTTTACCTCCTTTTTGCTCCTTTTTTGTGTGTCTTTCCTTATCCCCTTTGCCCTTTTTCTTACCCCCTCTGTCCCTTACCCTTATGCATGGACCTGTTAGCCAGGCACACGGACACAGAGGCCTGGCAGTTGGCCCTGCCATGCAGGCTTCGGTCACGAGGGCAATAATCTTTCACTCGAAATTCCTTTGCTAGTTTTGGTTCTTCTGGGCTCCTTGTTTGACCTAACAGGAACCATTTCACATTCTCCAAAGGACACACTAAGGGAGTTGGAAGGAATTTAAGATGTTCCTAAGGCAAGATGATGAAAACACCGGTAATTATTTATAATGTGGCAACCACCAAACCAAGATGGTTGTGATGTTTATCCATTCAACTTGAGAAGGTTATTAACCTTCAGGTGACTACAGACTGCATTTTGGTTTCATTATGCTTAAGAGATATCTCCTTGGGGAAAAGTAGATAGATTGCAGGTATGTTTTGCAGATATAATTAAGATGACTTTGTAATGGGTTAGGTGTTGTAGCGAGGGACTCTGAACTATCAGGAATGAATACTAGGTTTCTGCATTGAGCAACTTAATGGTACTTAAGGTACGACTCAAGATGGATTTATTGGGAACTGGGTAGTGTGTGTGTGTGTGTGTGTGTGTGTGTCCTTGATGTTTTAAAATACGGTTTCACAACTTGAAGTCTCAGATTTTATGTTGTTTCTATTCACCTGATGATAGGTAGCTTTAATTTTATGTTTTGTCAACATATTATTTGATGCCAGGCACATTATAAACACATTTTCAGAAATGGAAGAGAAAATGATGTCAATTTTGTTTAAAGACGTCATGGAGAAAAGAATATTGGTTCTGATACAAAAGATGTGGAAGAAATTAAACGCAACATGGTTGCCCAGTGGAGTAGTGTGAAGTTGAATATGAACAGATGCATTAATAATTATGATAGGAAAAGGAAATAATGCGATTAACAAGACAGATTTAGGACACAGAATTTCTGCTTTATAGGAATAAGAATAGCTATGTTTCTGGGACAATTTAATCATTGATTTATGTAGTTGCCTACTATTTACATAAAGGTACTGAATCATCTCATGTCTTCAAGTATTAACTTTCAAAACATAATATTTTCCTTATAACAATAGTGTTAGGCCATGGATGGACATTAGAAATACATGAGAAAATTTTAATGTACCCACATACCTAGGTGCCATTCTGCCCTTCTACCCCTCCTTTCAGATTAATTCCATTGGTCTAAGATAGGGCCTATGCATCACCAGCCATTTCTCAACTCCTCAAGTGATTCTAGCATGCAGCAGAGTTTGGAATTACCCTTTTTTCTTTGATGCTGGGGATAAACCCATGGTGAGCTACATTCTCAGCTTTCTTTTGTTTGTTTAATTTTGAAATTGTAACTCCTGCCTCAGCCTCCTGAGTAGCTGAGATTTGGGTGTGTACCACTGTACCCACCTGGAATTATTTTTTAAACATTATATTGATCACCTAAACATAAGATGATATTTGGGAAAAAAGTCATAGAATTCTTTTGGGTATTTCCCCTAAGGAGTTGTTTTTTGGTAGTGTCAGTATTTATCTACTTTGGAATGTGCACAAGAGCATTTTCTTATACCACTTTTGGTGTAAGGAACAAAGGCAAATGGAGAAGCATGGGCCTCATGTGTGCTTTCACATGAACACAGCAAGAGGACCCGGGAGCAGTGGCGTTGTGATGTGGAGGGAGCAGGGGGCACCAGCCGCTGCAACTCATGTGTGCTGGCTTCTAAGAGCCAGTTCTCCATTTCCCAGGAGGTTTGCAAGTTGGTTGATTTTTTAACTGGTGGTGTGAAATTAACCCCTGCTGTGGTCTGTTTATATCATGGAAATCAGAAAATGTTAAAAAATTGATCCCCCCCCCCCGCCCCCCCACCAAGGGCACAGTATCCTGTCGGGTAGGAGGGAAGTGGGAGACAAGAATACTTCTTTGACTGTACTTTTAAAAATGTTCTGGAAACATATCAGTATTTAACATATTCAAACATGAAAACAAACTAATAAGCATGTACAGGGTTTAAAGAAACCTCTAAAACTGGAAGCAAGTGGAAACAAATGAGGAGTTGCCTACTCAGTTAATGTTGTGAAAAAATAAAAAGAAGGAAGAATCCAGGTAATCCCAGGGTTTGACTACATGAGTCTCCAGTGCAGTTGGGGGTGAGTGGTGAGTGTAAGAACTGACAAAAACCTTGTGAATTATTTTTGGTAGGTTGACCTGCTGGAATGGTATATGTAAAACAATCTTGAAATGACTTTACATTTGTTACAGTTTTGAGCCAAAAGTTGTCATTGTGAGCTGGGGTTTTCAGTGTGGAAAAAAGTATATGTGAATATGTCCTAGGAGAGTGAGGGAGGACTCTGCAAGGTGGATTTGAACTGAAGATTTCTGTGTGAACCTATTTCTAACATCTTTGTGCCTGTGCATATTCATACGCACATATCAATACATGTGTGCGTTTCTGTGTGCACATGTGTATGTCTGTGTATCTAGCTGTCTCCATTAATGAGTCAAGAGAGAAAGATGCCTCATCAGGAAGGAGCAATTCTTGTGCCAGATCTTGATGTCTAATTCAATTTCCTATTAACAAGGAACAGGATTCCTCTGAGACATGACTAATCTCAGTGTAGGTGGAAGATGAATCTGTAGTATCTTGGTATGTCAGAAAATAAGTTCTAAAAAACAAAAAATGATAGGAGTATACCATGGGAGCATAGGAAGCAACTGAAAGACATTTACCGCACTGCTCAAAAGTTCAGTGCCAACTTACAGATCATTAAACGTGGCCTTTATGAGTCTGTAAGGATAACAGATGGATAACTACACAAATAGACGGATAACGAAAGAAATAATTGGGGTAGAAGGGAAGATGCTGGCTCACAGTAGAGCACTGAGTGCTAACTGAAAGATGCAGGAGGTCGGACCTGGTCAAAATGGAAATCAGTGAGGACGGCGTCGGGCACCTCCAGGTGTGACACCATGAGAAAGCCACAGCGTCTACCTAGGGCTGTGTCCAGGGAAACATCACCTGGGTCTAGTTATGAGGACCAATCAGATAAATCACCAGTAGGGAAGTTTCTGTTATAGAAAAAGAGAATGTCACAGTACCCATTGAAGTCTGGAAATGTTCCTACGTTAAAGGAAGCTACAGAGACCCGATGACTGGGAGCAGTGCTGGCTGTCACCCTTGGTGATATGCTGGAGGGAGGAGTTGGTAGGGGCAGTAGTAGGTGCATGGGCCAAGTTAGAATATGAACAGTAGGCCAGAGACTTGTATTATTATGCAACTGAGATTTACTGAATTTGGCAACTGCTCTATGGCTATATACATATATGAAAATCTATGTAAAAATAAAAATGTAAAATTTATGTAGTTTATAAACCACTTTAACTTATAAATTTAATATTAAATATGCATATATCTATAACTATAAGCTCTCATTATATATAGCTTTCTATAATCTAATTTTTTAACTTTTATTTTGATACAATTTTATGGTAATGCAGGCCTATAATCCCAACACTTTGAGAAGCTGAGGTGTGTATGTTTGTGTGTGTGTGTGTGTGTGTATGTGTGTATGTGAATATATATATATATATATATATATATATATATATATATATATGAAAATCTTATTTTAAAATGCATACTAAAGTATCTAGAGGTAGATTGCATATATAAATACACATATATGCACGATCAACATATGTGTATCTATATATTACATATGTATATATGCGGGGAGAGAGAGAGGGAAAAGGAGAGAGAGAAAGACAGAGAAAGACAACAGAAACGGGCAGAGAAGTGGAGAAACAAGCCAATGGAATAGCATTTTAGCAGTGGGAAGATTTGTGTCACGGTGATACAGATAATTTCTATGTTAATTTTGTGAATCCAAATATACTATAAATTTTTTTTTTCTTGTACTGGGATTGAACTGAGCTAGATTCACCACCTCCCGCCCAAAAAAAAAAAAAAAAAAAAAAAAAAACCAAACAAGTTTTCTTTTAGTTTGAGACAGAATTCTGCTAAGTCATTAAGTGGTCCTGCCCAGACTGGGATATACTTTGGGATTCACCTATCTTTGTTTCTCAAAGTATTGGAAATACAGGCCTGAATTATCATAAAATTATTTAAAAATAAAATGTTAAGAGCTTAGATTATAGAATGCCATATTTAGTAAGAGTTTATAGTTACATATAGACATATGTATATTTAATATTAATTATTTTTGAGTTAAAGTAGATTTATAAATTACTTGAATTTAATATTTTGTAACATTTAAGGCTATTGTTGAATTAATTGATTATATGTTGAAGAACATTGTTACTGCAATGCAATTTATTTAACAAGTTATATAAGATCATATAGTTTTATTGTGAATATTTTAAATGAACAAATTGTTCGCATGCTATTATCTAGAATCTCTTGTTGAGGTAATTTCCTTCTAAAATTCTATGTATCTTAGTAAGGCATATAATACATTACTCTATAAAGGTGATTTTACTAAAAGTATATATTTTATGTTTTGATGGGTATAAGAAGTTAATTTATCTACATTTTCTTCACTCCATTAAGAAATAAGCTGTAGTTGTTATATTACTCATAAGGCAGCTTTTAACTTATAAAAAATCAAAATGTACTATGATATTAACTGGTATATTATCCTGTTCTTCACTAGAGATTTGTACCTGTGAAATCACTTACCCCGGCTCCTGGCACCTATAATGAACCTCGAACTGCTCTCAAGTCCTCAAAAAAACCATCAGGGCTGAAAAATATCCCTTTTGGTCAGAGTACTCCTCGATTCACACCGGACTGCCAGGCCTGGGAAACTCCAGGTAGCAGTTTTTTTCACACATTCCTTCTTAGTTTTATGTAACTTAATGTTCTTAACAAGATAAATACACTGGAGAGAACTTTGTTTTTTAATTCTGTGTTTGGTGTATCACTTTAGGTTAGTATATTTTTTTTCCTGGAGCATTGATTGATTTTGTACTAAATACAGATTAATGACAAAAAGTTGCAATTTTTGAAAGAGATCACTTTGAACACGTGGTCTGGTTTTAGATCTAGACTGTTCCCTGAGTCTCCTTTGTTGAGAGGCGTGGCTTTTGGGAGATAACTGGATCATGGTGGCTCCATATGGATCATTGCCCGTTCATGGCTAGGTGTACATAGGCCTGGCTGGGAGTGGTGCGTCCCTGGGAGGGTGCTCCTGTCTCCTCCTTCTCTTCTGACTTCTTGGCTGCCACTGACTGTCTACTGCAGAGTGCCTTTCTGCCCTGCCCTGTGTGCCCTCCTGCTAATCAGGCGTAACCTGACTTCTTTGAAATCGGGAGAGGATAAACCTCTTCTGTAAGTTGTGGTGGGCATTTTGCCCCAGTGACTGGAAAGGGTCTACAACAGCACACATCACATCTTAACTGTAATTTTATGTGTGGTTTATTGTGAAATTGAAATCTGAGTTATTTACAAACAATAGTTTATTGAGTAACCTAATTGCTTGAGGATTGAACCTTCCTTATAATTTAATGGTTCAAGGTAGCACAAATAAAATTATATATTTCCCATGGATAGTTTATTTCTAAAGGGCAAGTTAATAATGACTTCTAAAATCTAATCCTGAATCACATATATTTTTAAGAGTAGTAAGAATGGCCCTTATATTATTTTAGTTTCTTTCTCGGTAGCGATTAGGATACAGTGATGAATTAGTCCTGACAACTACATGTCGAACCTGTTTGACCAGCCAGCAGTTACAAGTTACTGTTATAAGGCACTCCTAAATCTTCTAACTGTCCTTTAGCAGATGTGATCACGGATTCTTATGCATTTTTCACTTAAAAGACCATAAAGTGCATATGCAAAACTTCCATTGTGATTCAATCGTACTATTAGATTGGCTTTCTAGGCCAGCGTCTTAAAGAGGCAGGTCATCCCTCAGATGTGAGTGCCATGCTTGGGGGAAGCATCTACCAAGTTTACCTGCATCCTGTTGTGTGGTGTTTTTGTGCCAGGTGGGAGGGAGGTGGAGCTGACTTGCTTGGCTTTTAAGTATCTTCAATGGTGGCTAAAATAGCTTTATTATAATTTCTGTTTATCTTCTTTCTGCACATGACCAGTGGAAGAAATGTTGGAAGACAGCAAGAGTAGCAGAATAGCACTTAGGTTTTCTGAGAGTTGGTGCAATAGGTATTTGTAGGGACTTTAGAACTGGAAGAATTTGTGATGTTTTAGAAAAACCTCACATGACTCAAGATAGGATTTTCCTGTAGATGCTTTGGTCACTTTTGCATATGGAATGAAATGAAGTATCTTTCTTGGAGAATCCTTGCCTGTGATGAGAAAGGAAATTGCTGAAGTGTGAATTTTCTCAGTGCTTGCTTCTCTCTGAAGGGCTAATAAAGTAGTGAGTGAAATAGTAAATTCACAGTTAGTTGTAAATTCTTCTTAGACAAACAGTAGTTCACAGACCACCTTTTGAGT
The DNA here is from genome assembly GCA_004027205.1 of Ctenodactylus gundi. NCBI lineage: Eukaryota > Metazoa > Chordata > Mammalia > Rodentia > Ctenodactylidae > Ctenodactylus > Ctenodactylus gundi. The sequence continues at coordinate 68,916 of PVKB01002285.1, forward strand.
TGTACTTTTTAGTCAATCCCTGTTATTTTCAGGAGAAGAACTTGAGCCTAGAAAAACGAATGAGATTTAAAGGAAATTTCATGCATGTTGAATCGCAGAGCTCATTTATGAGACCCTGCGTAACATGAGTACAACCATGCCAGGTGGTGGTTTTTGAGTATGTCATATTGCATGCAGTGGGTAATGCTGCTCACTGCTATTGCTTTTTCCTAAATATTAAGTTATAAAGGACATATTCAAATATGCTTCAAGTATTTGTCTTCATGAAAATCATTTTTTTAACAGCGTAGAAAGTTGTTTGTATTATTTTGAGATGTATGAAAATTGCAGGTGGAATACGTGTCTCAGTTACTTTTTGATTCCTGGGATACAGTACCAGATATGACTTAAAGAGCACACAGTTTTAGGGGGTCTCAGTCCATTCACAGGCAGCTAGCAATGACAGGAAGTGTCTGGCGGAGACTCATGGCATTGCAGGAGGAACAACCAGGGCAGGGGACAAGTTGGGACCAGAATATAGCTCTTGAAGCCACACCTTCAGTAGTCCCTCACGGCACAGTAATCAGCCTCAGGCTCAATAATCCATTCCTCCCAACCAGGCTCCACCTCTTAACAGCGTGTGAAATCCATAGATAAATCACAGTATCCAAATACATAAGGCTTCTGGGAGGAAGTTCCGGACCAAAACTTAACAAAATGGGACGTTATATGCTCAGTCTGCCACAGAAGAAAATATTCCATGCTATAACTATGCACTCAAAAGTAAAGGACAAACATTAAAATAACTGCCATGATAGAGATTGAGCAATAGGTGATCTTTATTCATTTTCTTTCTTTTTTTTTGGCTAAATTCATTTTAATGCTGCTACTTCAATCTTTCAACACTGTGTACCTTTGAGATTTATTTATTTATTTATTCTCTACTGTCCTATGACTTGCACGAAAGAGGAAGCGTTCATTTTAAGTATATATAACTTGATGGCTCTCGGTAAATGTATGTTGTCAGGTGTTGTCCTAAAAGGCTCAGCAAAAATGGCATTTAGAATTGCAGTCCAGAGGGCACTGACTCCAGAATAGCATATGTTCCATTAAGCAGGGATTTAGAGGGTTCTTTTAAAGGTAAAAAGAGAAAATTTAAATGGGTAACTTACAGTTACTTGTAAAGAATTATGTTTGGAGGATACACTTCCTTCTACAGCTCATTGGTCAGCACAGAGCAGCTCAGACCATATCACTGTCACCAGTTATACAATTCTCGGGGTGCTCCTTTTCAGCACATAATTTTCTCTGGCACGTCAGCCTCTTGGCAGAGTGCTTGGCTCAGTACAAGACGGTGTCTATGTCTCAAAATGGCGTCACACTTGAACTTTCTTTCATACAGGCAGCCACATTACAGTCTTTAGCAGCATTTCCATCAATCCAAAAATGCTCCCTCGTGCCCCGTTGTAGTTGCTGCCCACTCCTACTCCTAGCTGTGGCAACTATTGCTGGCCATGGGAGTTGACCTTTCCTAAAATTGCATATAAATGAGATCGTACGTTATTCAGAATTTGGTGGCTGCCATCTCTATTTCGAATCACTTTTCTGAATCTCGTTCATGTTGCATCGCCCTGTGTCTCTCAATGCAGAGCAGCGTTCTGCTCCTGGCTGTTGCATGTTCTGTTCTCCTCTTCATTAGGTGGTGGACATACGGGTTATTTTAATTAATTTTTGGAAAATGCCTAGGTGCGGAATCTCTGGATTTTATGGAAAGAATATTTTTAGCTTTATAAGAATTTGACAAACATTTTAAAAACGTATGTACCATTTTTCATTCAAGTCAGAAACATATGAAGTCTCTTTCTAAAAAAAAAAAATGACATGGTGCCTGACATTGTGACGTAAAGAGGTTTCAAAGCATTTGCGTAAAATCACCAAGCAATGAATAACCCTTTGGATTATTTTGGCTTGGGAAGCAATGAGGAGTTTACAGCAGATCATGTTTCTGCCATGAACAATTAAAAATAAATCCAGACAAAATATAGCAAAATCTATTTATTAAAGCCTTCATACAATTATGTAATTAGCACAGGCCAGAGAACCAAGATCTGCAGAGAATCTGGGTTATAATTACTCAGTTCAAAAAAATTAAAAGTATGTTTGTTCTTACATAAATATTCTTACAATTTTAGGTCCTGGGTTTTATAATATCCTAAATAATACTATAACTGCCAGTGCTAAAAATATCTGCTCAAAGAAGCAAAAGAAGAGTGCATTTGGTTCCTCTGCCCCTCGACCGTTGTTCCTGTTCCAGAAAGAAGTGTGTACTACTCCTGGGCCTTCTGAGTATCAGGTAATAGGTTGATACCAAAACAACATTCTTTATCTAGGTGTATTTTACACATGATAACAGTCAACGAAAAAGGACTTTAAACCATTATTATGGCAATCCTCCCTAGTTTAGGAGAGTAGAAAAAAGAATGAGCATATTAGAGAAATGGCACAAAAAAGATGAAAATTAAAATTCAAGAGAGAATAAACACAATATTTGCAAAAGTCAGTAGTGGGGATGTATTCAGTGAAGGGCAGTTGGAATGAGGAATGCTTATGAACTCAAATTGTTTACTGTAAATCTGCAACCTAGTCATTGTGGTCCGACAGCAAGGCAGCAGGGTAATTGTTCAGGTCCTTGGCCCTTGCCCTCGCTGGGGCCACGCCCAGATTCTCTGCAGATTTTTGGTTGGCTGGCCTGTGCTACTTTCATAACTCCATGAGGCCTTTAATACATGGATTTTGTTATATTTTTGTCTGGATTTATTTTTAATTATTCATGGTAGAAATGTGATCTGCTGTAAACTCTTCATTGCTTTCAAAGCCAAAATAATCCAAAGGGTAATTCGTTGCTTGGTGATTTTATTCAAGTGTAGACACTTCTGTTTCCTGAACAGTTAGTTCCAAGATGCTTTGGAACTTCCTTATGTCAAAATTTCAGGCACCATGTAATGGCAAATGGTAAAATAATTATAAAATTTTTTTTTTCCTGCTTCAGAACTATAAAAACCGCACACTAATAACGCTGGCTCAGATGTTCTATATTTGAAGGCTTTTTGCATTCTTTCAAGATTTGGCCGTGATTGTTTTGCTTCTGAATGTGATAGAATCTGTTTTGTTTTGAGGGACTTGGTAGAAATAAGATCGTGAAGAAAATAATGGAGAAGTGCCAACTTCAGCATATAGGGCAGATGAGCAGACAGTTTTCACAGCTAGCAAATGTGGGGAGTGGATTTTTCCATAGTAAATTGGTTCCAAAAACAAAAAAGAAGAAAGAGATATCTATCTTCTATTATATATTAAATTCTGAAGTATTAAAGATGAATTCTACATTATAAAGTATATCAAATGAGAAAAAATCCCAATCCATTTTTATAAACAACTTTACTGCTGTTTGTACAGTTTAAATTATTACATGAATGCAAATGAATAAATTATGATAAATCAGAAAGAATATTGAGAATATTAATTAATTGCTAATTAAAATTTTAGATTGCTAGCTTCCTCTAGACTATTGATTTACATCTTCAATGCAAATGAAGGATTATGATATTTAAGAGATAGTTGATCATTTTGCTTAGTAAATGTATAGGTTTAGTATTGCCATATAATTAAGTTAAATAGAGATAATATGTTTTATGCATTACAATAAAAATTTAACAATACTAGATAATACAATAAATATCTTATACTCATGTAGTATTGAGACTAATCTGCTCATTGTGAAGTGGAACAGGATTGATGTCTAAATTTGATAACAGCACAGCTAAGAAGTCACCCTAATATGTTTAAATAAGGTATGTGGAGCATTGCACTTACCCAGGGATTCAGTTGTATTTCCATGGCATTATATCAGTGACTTTAAGCTTTTTATCTTTGTATACTGTGTAAAATTTTTGTTTTTTCTTTTTTGTGAGTATATGTTTATATTTAGCAACACAACAAATTGACGAATTTCACTGCAGACTTATCATTGCATTTATAAAATATTGATAAAATAAATTATGTATGCATTTAACCCTTTATTTCAACATGACTTTTGGAATTTACAGATTATTGAGATTTTTGAGGAATTACTTGACTTGCCTAACCAACACGCTGCTTTCTTGTCAAGAACAGAAAGAAATAGGAAAACACCAGATACGGTAAGAAGACTTAAATAATCAGCCCTCTCTGTAATCAGGGAGGACAGTGTGCAGCTTAAATTCTGTGTAGGACTTGAGCGAGACATCTGCTGTCCTGCTATGGCATCTATGGGTAGCTTGATGCTTCTATATTCTTAAGTTAAAATTCTTGAAGCTAAGCCAAGGCGCCCATTTTTGCTCTAGGAGACAGTTTTATATGGCACATTATTTGTAGAATTAGAATTAATTCTTAGGATGTACGTGAAAGCTGAACTCACTGTATTGAACATTGAGTAGAAGTTTGACTTTAGGCTCATTTTACTTATAGCATATTTTTCGTTTCTCTCTTGCATTTGAATCCACCTGACACGTGTTTTCTCAGTTTTTTCTCCCTCTTTTTAACCTGTATGTTAAGTACAGCTAACAACAGTATTTTACTCTGTATCGCTAAGAATTTTCTCACTGAATTACCATTTTTAATAGTGATTTTGAATGAATTGAAGAGAAAAGCATATTAAATTTAAAAATGAGATTGACCATTTCCATTTAGAACAACTTAACCAAAAGATCAAAGTAATATTTATAATGAGTAAGTTAGATCCAACAAAGATATTGCTGTATTCACAATGTTAGTATCTTCCTCAAAATTCATATGTTGAAATCCTAACATCCAAGGTGATGGTGTTACAGGGTGAGACTTTGTGGGTGGTGAGTAGGTCATGAGAGCAGACCTTTCTGCATAGGATTAATGCCTGTATGGAATAATTCCATGGAAGCCCCTTTATAGCTCCATCAGGCGGAGACACTTTGAGAAGTTGCCATCTATTGTTGGAATAAAATTTTGCTAGTTAAGACACAGCTAAGAGCTGATTTATAATGTTTTCAATGATAAAGTCGTCAGTACAAACTTAGGATGAGCTAATTTAAGTAAAGAATAAATGTAATGCCAATTAATTTAACTGTAAATGTCTAGGAAATAGTAGGAAATAGATTAATTTGGTAAGAGACATTCAGTAATGGACTCATTTTTTGTCAGAGGCATTAATTGAGTGAATCTGAAATAAGGTCCAGATTGGCATCAGAATATATGAGTTTTTTTTTTGTAGCTGTTAATTTCTAAAGGTAGTTTAAAATCATCTAGCAGTATTTCTGACATGTAGCAGATTCTAAGTTGTTAAATAAGTGCACTATTTCAATAGATTATTTCTTCATCTTTGAAATTTTATAACTGGGCTGAGGGAGTTAAAAAAGGACAAATGTTAAAATGATTTAGAAATAATTAGTCAAGACCTTCAGCTTCATCATTCAAAGTCCTCGATGCTTACATGACTGCATATGCCATCTCTCCATGTGGCCCAAGATGGCGTTGAAACCATTAAATCCTTTTTATGAAAGAATTCATGACTAATGAAACATGATATTTAAAACTTGATTTCAAATGTCTATTTTATTTAAGATGACTATATTCATGAGGAGTAAATGTTGTTTCAGTATATTGAAGCATTTGGGAATGTATATTTCTTTTCAAATTATCTTTATTGAAGGGAGCTGTTATTTGCAATGCTGGATTCATGTACAAAAATCTGATGTCACTGACATGGTTAACAAGATTATCACTGATCAAGTCAAAATGTTAAAATATTGTGTATCTGATCATCATTATACACAACAATATGTGCTAATAGCTCTTCTGTTGAGATTTTTTAGGGACAGATGAAAATTTCATTGTATTATTCAACATGTCAGGGGTAAAACACATTTTTTCCTTCATAGAATTAAAATGATTTTACTAATTAACAGAAGATCAGTATTACTAATGGAAGTACACAAGGAACAAATGTGGAAAATAGCAGGTTGAAATGATATTTACAGAGAAATGAAGTGACACTGGTGGAGAAAAGAGAGGAAAGTAAATGGCCAAAATAGTGAATAGTAGAATAAAGTAGAGAAATAATGAAAGAGCTTGCATAGTAGTACATGCCTGTGATCCCAGGACTCTGGTAGGCTGAGGCAGGAGGAACTCAAATTCTAACCCAGGCCAGTCAACTTAGTGAGAACTTGTCTCAAAATGAAAGAGGCCAAGGATGTAGCTCAGTGTGAAGGTCCTGAGTTCAGTTCTCAGTAACAAAAAACAAAACAGAACAAAACAAAACAAAACAAAAAACCCAACCCAACCCAAACAAAATAAACCAACCAACCAACCAAACACACACACCCAGATGCTGTTATGAAAAAGCTTGAGAAGGACCATAATGGCGCTGGGGAAGTATACAGGAGAGCACACAGCAAAATCTAGAGGCCTTTTGAAGAGTTAAGGCTGTGGGAAGAAGCTGCTGCCTCCACCGTGAAGTGGCTGGAAAGGGGACCGGCCAGTCTTCTGCACGCTGTCCTACACTTTCTAGCAGCTCGTCTCCTAAAGTAGAAATAGGCTTTGTAGAGGCCCAGGTTTGGAAACTGCTTTTCATGAGTTCAGATTCTACTTCTGACTAAGGATAGCACTTTCTTCTTAAGCCAAAGCCTTTGGCTTTAGCCATATTGCCCAAAATGGCAGGATTGTCTTCATTTTTATGGTATGTGTGTATATTTTCTTTTTTTAGTCATTTGCCAATAGATGGATTGTTGTTATGTCTTCACTATTGTGAATGATTCTGCAGTGAATATGAGGATATAAATCTTTCTTTGTTATGTTGATTTCATTTTGGTATGTTGATTTTGTTTTCTTTGGAGAGATGCTCAGAAGTGGGGTTGCTGGATCATATGGTAGTTCTATTTTTAGTTTCTGTGTAACCTACATACTGTTTTTCTTGATGGTTTTAGCATTTATATTCCCACCAACAAAGCAGGATTCTCTTTTCTCTACAGTCTTGCCAATGTTCTTATGTCTTGTTTTTAGATAATACCCATTGTAGTAACTGTGAGAGCTTGTCTAATTTTGACTTGCATTTCTCTGATGATTAACAATGCTAAGGAACTCTTTACATACCTCCCGATATACCTGTCAGTAAGGTTTGTTTTGTTACCTGCTATATGATATAGAGAATTATTCACACGCACTTGATACAAATGTGTGTTTTGTTGCTCTTGTTTGAGATGTTCTCTCTATATTTCTTAGGTTACTTAGTTTAAGGTATAGTTCAAATTTAATCTTTCCTCTCTGATTTTCTATCAGGTCATCTATCCATTGTTGAAAGTGAGGATATTGAATTCCTCTGTTGTTTATTTATAGTCTTACTCCTATTATTTATAATCTAGGCCTGTTATGTTTGCTTTAATGTATTTGTAGTACCTAATACTAAGGCGTTAGTTCATCAGGAGGGTGTAAACATGCATCCGGTGCTGGATAATTCACCTAAGATGATTACGTCTTCTTGATGAACTAATCCATTTAATCTTATAAATGTCTTTTATCTCTTTTTATAATTTTGACTTAAAGTCTATTTTGTCAGTTTTGGTTGCCGTGTGCACGGAGTGTCTGTTTTTATCCTTTTGTTTTGTGCCTACATACAACATTTTATATTACTTTACAGAAATTTTATATATTTTTTAATGATATCACTGTTTACATCTGTAAATTATCATGTAGCCTATAATAAATTGTTGCAGCTATAGTTATTTTTAATAGTGAAGTTAAAATGATTTATATACCATCATTCCATAATGGAATCTCTGAATTTGTCTGTTCTTACAGTATAATACTTTCTGTTTGCATGTTTTTAGTGGTCTTCCATTTGAAATAAATGAACTCCCTTTAGCATTTCTCATATGACAGATCTGATGGTAATGAATTCCCTTAGCTTTTGTCCCTCTGAAAAAGTCTTTATCTGTTCTTTGCTTCCGAGAGACAGCTTTGCCAGGTATACAATTCTTTGTTGGCAGATTTTTCATATATATATATATATATATAATATATATGTATAATATATATTATATATATTATATATATGTACTTTGGATATACTGTTCTGTTCTTTCCTGGCATGAAAGTTTTCTGCTGAAAAATTCTTTTATTGTCATATAGAAGTACCTTTCTATGTGATTAATTGCCTCAGGGACTGGCCCAGGCCCTGATGCTGCTGAGACACGCCTACACATTGGGTGGTCTGGTTAGAGACTGTGGTTGATTGTTGGATATAGGTGCTTGTGCCAGTGGTATGCACTCACTTATTTCTTCTTTCTCCATGAGAAGGCCCTCTTTCACCACACTGTAGTGTGTCGGCTCAGGGGAGAAGTGACCAGGTAATGCAAATCTGTCCTTTCCTTTCTATGCACATGACCTATTACTACATGAAATGAAATGATCTCTTGATCAGAAGTAATGGCTAGAATAGCATGGCAATAGTATACCATCCTGCAGGTCTAAGGAGAGAAACAGTGGAAGAAAAGAAGTACAGTCTGGGGAGAGAACGAAGTTTCTTGTAATAATCTCTTCTACGTGCTGGAGTCAAGGTTCTGCCACGTTCTTAAATGAACATAAGCACGTCTCCCTCCTCCCATTCACTAGAATAGTTTTATTTATGTTTTCAAGTTTAGATCATTCTTAAATATTTATAAGATTCTCTATTAAAGCTTCAGGGGCTTGGATTATCTTTTAGGGAAAGTTTTTTTTTTTTAAATAAAATTACATTCTCTTGATAAGTATTTGACTATTTCTTTTCTACATTTTGTAGTATTTTATTTATTATTATTATTATTATTTTTATTATTATTATAATGAGGATCAGATTTAGGGCCTCAGCCTCCCTGGCTGCTTTTGTTGGTTCAGTTTTTTTTTTTTTTTTTTTTTTTTTGGCAAATGCTGTGCTGTATGTAGACCACTATTGCATTGTTTTAAATTGGGCTTCAGAGAATCTTCTGATTAGTTATTCTTACTTTCATGGGGGTTTCCGAGATTATAGAGTAAACACCAATATAACTCGAAAGATAAGAATTAGCTTTCAGTTAAAGATTACTCTGAAAACACCTTTATAGAGGAAAATTTTCTCTTCTTGTACCCAGTCTTGGATATATACACCTCAGATATGTCATTTAAAGAATTTGGGTATCTTTGAATTTGTCTGTATCTCATGACTCATATATTTTTGAAAATTTTATTTTTAGTACCTTCTGCTACAAGTACAGTTTTGATTTGAGATTGAATATTTTGTAGGGTTTTCAGTTATGATTTTATGTTATGTCTGATTAAAATAAACACTCAAAATCAGGAAGTAAACGAAAGCTCATTGTAAATGTTGGAGTTTTTTTCAAATTATTTATTTAAATTGGCTTGTTAAATTTAAAATATTCACATTTAGATTTTAAATTTAGCATCAAGTTGTATAGAACATATATATGCACTGGAAAGTTTTAAGTTTGATACTTACTGGCTCTGTCTGAATCTTGTTATATTTTACAACATGTCAAAGTCCCTAAATTTTATGATAGTACTTCTTTATTTCATAATATTTACTTGTGGAGCTCATTATTAATAACACTTGGGAGTATTGCCAGACTTAGAATTGCCTGCCGTTACATGATCCTTGGGAATTTAAAACCTTATTCCCACCACGGAAGAGCACCCCGAGAGCCAGAGCCCTTCTCAAAAGCCCAGTTGGTTGTGGGCGTTTGTAGTCTTCCTACCCCCTTGACCTCAGACACTGTGTAACTACCTTGTTGACACTCTACCTGGGTTTCTAATTGTCATTTCTAATTTTAATGCATTCTAAACAAGAAGTTCTAAGTTTTAGCTCTTAAAACCTCATTTGCTTTGTCATAAGTATAATAGAATATCACATAATAGAATTGGTCAGAGAAAGTTATGAACAAAAAAACAGGCTGATTCCTAAAGTTAATATATGTTGAGCAACCTAATGTGAAAATACTAAATTTCAAATGCTCCTAAATCCAAAACTTTTGCCTGCCAATATGAGTTCACAAGAGGAAAATCACACACCTCTACTCACATGATAGGTTGCAGCCAAAATCCAGGTGCACAAAAAATATTGTGTAAATTACTTCCAGGCTTTGTGTACAAAGTTATGTAAGACATTAATTAACTTTGTGTGAAGATCAGAGTTTCACCCATAAAATAATCTCATTATGTGTATTTAGATATGCCCAAGTTGAAAAAAATCTGAAACCTGAAGCATTTCTGGTCCCAAGCATTTCAGATAAGAAATAACCTATCTAGTGATGGAGAAGCGAAGAAAAACAAAAATGTAAATGATGCATTTGATCAGTTTGTTCTCAAGGAACTAACTTTTTAGTGCCAGGGAAAGGAGACAGTAAGAAAAAAATAATGTAATAGTGCTAAGGGATTTTTTTTTTTTTTTTTGGTCTTGCCAGGAAAAAAATGTGTTGCTGTTAATGAGGTGAATGGCAGAGATAAGGGGTGGATTGGTAGTTTTTATAGCAGAATTCACGAAATGGTCTCTGTGGAAATGACATTTGAATTAAGATCTGAAGACGGAGAAGCAGTTGTGGTATGAAGAAGTTGTGAGTAACATTGGTCCTCACATGTGGAGCACACGTCACAGTCCAGCGAGGAAAAGAAATGACAGAAAGGAAACAGAGTGAAAGGCTTTCCTGCGAGGAAGCAGTCTGTTCTCATTTGAGTGATGTTCCCCAAAATGTCTTGTATTATTTCTCTCCTGCAGATTTCAAGACATTTTTGGTCTTATTTTTAAGAAATTTGGTGATGGTGAATGTAAATTTGGATCTATCCTTCTTTAGGTCCTTTTATTTGTAATGTCTATCTTTTGTTAAATTTGGGGATAAGCCATTATTTCTACAATTTCTTTTTTATGTCCCCATTCTTTCTCCTTTCCTTTTTAGACCCTGATAGTATGAATTCTTGTTCTTTTAGTGTTTTCCCATAGATCCCAGAGGTTCCATTCATTCTTCTAAAATCTTTTTCCTCTCTGTTGTTCTCATTGAAGAATTTCTGTTAATTTGTCAGGTTCACTGATTTTCTTTTATTTTTATTATATATATTTAAGGAGTACAACGTGCTAAGGGGTACACATATACAATAAAATATTTATGATACTGAAGCAAATTATTAATGTCAGTGAATCACTGATTGTTTTCTCTGCCCCCTCCATTCTGCCATTTAACCCATCCATTGAATTTTTTAAAGTTTGCTATTGTATTTTTCCTTTCTAAAATTGCCATTTGTTTTCCTTATGGAGTCTCCATGTAGCCTGGGCTGGCCTCAAACACACAGTGATTCTTCGGTTTCAGCCACTCAAGCTTTGGGAATACAGGTGTCACCAAGATGCCTGTGCAATTCTTATGTGAGGCTGAGGAATTGAAGCCAGGGCCTTACCCTTTGTAGGAACGTGCTCTAATCACTGAGACAAATCTCCAGCCCTTTGTTCTACATTTTTGCTAAGACTTTTTAAACTTTCCATTGTTTTCAAGAATTTTACAATTGCTATTTGATACTTCTGCATGAAAGCACTTTGTATTTGGTGTCTGGAAAATGCTGACCTTATAATATGAATTGGAAAGTTTTTTCCTCCTCTTCATTTTTTTTTGCAACAGTTTGAGAATATTTGGCATTTATTTTTCATAAAACGTTTGGTGGAGCCCACAAAACCAATCACCAGGTCCTGAGCTTTTCTTTGCTGGAGGATTCTAGACTCTACTCATTGAATGTTCTTATTATTGGGCTGTTTGTATTTTTCATTTCTTCATAATTCAGTCTTGACATATTGTGTTTCTAGGAATTTTTCCTTGTTATAGTTTACTCAACTTGTTGCCCTAAATTGTTCATAGTATTGTCTTATAATCTTTTGTATATTTGTGGTATTTCTTCTTTCTCTTCTCATTTATGATTTTATTCATTTAAATCTTCTCTCTTTTCTTAGTTTGGACAAAGCTTTGTCATATTTGTCTTTTCAAGAAATCAACGCATAATTTTATTGATCTTTTCTGTTTTCCATTCACTTTAGTTATTTCTTTAATTTTTTTTTCCTTCCTTCATGTTCTAACTTTGGACTTACTTTATCTGTTTCCTAATACCTTGAGGTTACAGTTTGGTTATTTACTTGTGACTTTTCATTGCCTAATGTGACAGTTTACTGCTGTGATCTTTTGTCTTAGAACTGCCTTTGCTGCACCCTACACTGTATAGGATAGTATGTTGTGTGTCCATTTTTGGTGTATCTCAAGACATTTTATGATTTCCATTTTTTATTTCTTTTTGACTTTTTGGTTGCTCAGCAATGAATTTAATTCCCATAGCTTTGTAGAGTTTATAGTTTACCCACTGTTGATTTCTATTTTAGTACCATTGAGGTTGGGAAAGATACCCGATACGATTTCAATCAAAATTTGTAATGACTTGTTTTGTGAGCTAATGTGTGATCCCTCCCTGGGAGTATTCCATGTACACTTGAAAAAATGCTTTTCTACTGTATTCGGATTGCATGTTCTCTATGTGTCTGTAGGCTTATTTGGCCTAAAGTATAGTTGGAACCCAGTGTTCCCCTGTTGATTTTCTGTCTGGATGATCTATCTGTTGTTGGAAGTGGGATGCCAAAGTCTCCCATTATCATTATATTTCCACTTCTTGTTCCTTCAGAACTGTTGCTTACTCAGTTTGTTATAGGACAATTGTGTCAGTATCATGGAATTAAACTCTGGAGTTGTTTTTTTCTTTTATTTTTTTTCCCTGTGTTTATAAAACCAATACAACATGAAAAATTTCGATGGGATTACTTTTGTCTCTTTAATAAATCTTTTTACAGATAATTTGTTCTATACTCTGATTTTCCATTACACAATAACAACTGACATTTCTATGTGTAAAAGCTCTTATAGTTATAAAAGATAACTATAAGATAAATTTGCTCACCATTTCTTTTATTCCTCACACTTTCCTAGTACTTTTAAATTTGCATTTATCTACATTTGATTCTAAGTATATGTTGCCATCATTATACTCAAGTAGTTTGCAATCTTATAATTGAACATTTTAAATTACAGATTAAGTAGTCTTCTGGAAAAGTAATTGCATCTTCATGGAGATTATTTTAAGCAAGTCTTAAAGAATTACTTAGAATGCTGTGAAGTGTTTTGTCACATAGAAATATTCCAGAGGTTGGTATGTGCATTTATTATGATCACAACAATACCATATTTTGACATTTACATAAAGAGGATTCACACACATTTTATAATTAAATACAATTTTTACAATAGAAAAATATAAAAGTTTATAAAAGTTTGTTTTAAATATAAAAGCTTAGTAAAATTAAGTGAAGGATTTTTGAAAAAGGTTTGTATTTCTGTTAGTATATTCATTTATTCTTCACTGACAAGTTTATTGATCTATTAAAATTTATTATATATAATGTTTGATCATTGAACAAATCTCTGAAGATAAAAAGGAAAAAGAAAATAGTTTTGTGTAGTTTTATCACATAACAGTACCAACCTTTCTGTTTTAATTGATTTTATTTTCATTGTAAGAGCAAAAATACTTTTATTGTGTTTTTTTATTTAAGACTTTATCATATATTTCATTTCACAAAAAGTTTTTGACATTTGTTATTTAACTGTTGCAAACTGTAGGAGGCTTTCCTTTGATGTGAATGGTGCACTACCTCTGAGGATATCCTGTGATTCTATAATTGAACTCTTGGTTAAATTAAAAATAATTTTCACATAGAAATACATATATAGTGATGGATATGTTCAGTAACCATTTATTATAACTTAAGAATAGATTAGTGACTTTGATTTTGTCATCATATCACCTATAATTATAGGTTTGCTTTTTCAAAGCTTGCTTATTATCTTTCCTGGTTATTTAATGCTTTTGCAAGTCAAGCACCTGATGCATCTTTGTGTTTACTTTTGTCATTGTGTAGTTATAATTTTTCTCTTATTTTCTATGTGTTTCCTATATTATTTAGACATCTTTACATGGTAGTTGAGACATCAGCATCTTTTTGTGTGTCATAGGTCTTGTGATTTCAGGCATGAAATTGTGTATCAATTTCATATTGCTTGATTTTGATGAGCCATAGAATAAACATAATTTTCTTTCACCACAGTGATTGGTTCATGTGGGAATAGGAGATAAACTGGTCTAGAGTATAGTCCAGGCTTGTGCTTTCTACATGGAGAAAAGAAGCTTTGTGTTCCTCTGGGTTGTGTAACACACGGATGCTATGAAGCTGTGTGTAGAGGAAACATTTTGCAGGAGATGATGTAGTGTTTGTCTTGAAAGAGTATGGAATTGAAATTCTTTTTAATTTATACCTAAAGTCCATCCTCCTATTTCTAAAACAGTGATACATAACTCTGTTCACATTATAAATTAACACACACACACACACACACACACACACACACACACACACACACACACATTTTTATTTCTATAAGTACCTAAGACCAGCACTGAAGTCATCATCTCTGCAAAGGAAGCATTGGGATCTGGGAAAGGGCCTTTTAGAACACCTTTCTTATGTGAGTCTGAGGTGCAGACAAGTTTGAGAACAACTGCCCTAGATGTTTTAATAAGATAATCTTATAATTTACTAGATAAAATTTTCTTTTCTTTTCTGTTGCAATTAACTAAAATTAATGTCACTGAAGCACAAGGAAGGAAATTTCATTAGGAAGAAAATTACTATTCAGATCATTCATATAGAATTCTTATTCTTGCTTCTAGGTCTAGGACTAATTAAAACAAAAGTCTAAAAACTATTAGTTCATTCTATTAGAAAAAAATAGAAAGAAAGGAGTGGTGTAAGCAATTGCAATAAGTGTATCTTAAGCCGTGTTTAAGCAGATTTAATTATGGCTATCAAAAATTTATGTCATATTGCCTAATTAATGGAATGTGTGCAGAACTAGACATACATGCTGCGTGTGTTTTCCCTTGGTTAGGAAAGTGATACTTTGTTATGAAGTTGACTCTAGCTTTTGAAAAATAACATAACTTCTTCATCCCTGATTTGTAGTTTTTTACCTTTTACCTTAAAGTTTTTGGATTTTTATTTTCTTTCCATACTCTAAGTGTTGTCAGTTTAAAGGTGATATCTTCGCACTGTGTCATTTTGAAAATGTTTTCTGGCAGATGGTAAAACATTTCCTATTGCTGCTGGGTTATTGTCATTGGGCTTTATCCCAACCCAGTATCAGAACTGTCTTCTCTTTCTTTACTGAGCCAAAATAGCAATGATTCTTCAAATAATCACTATATTCTCATTTTCTGCTCGTGCTGCATGATTTTCTTACTTAGTATTTGGTTGCATTCTTTCTAAAACTAACTTTATATTTGTTGGGAAAAAACTAAGTACGCAAATTACAAATCAAACATTTCTGCTTTTTTATAGTTTTGTTTGGGCTACTATCACTTTGATAATATTCTTTACTAATTTCAAAATTCGTGTGTTATTTCTATTCTCAGCTGCTTTTATTTATTAACCCCAGGTGGATTATTGTTGGGGCCCAAGTCTCTGCAGAGGGATGCTGGTATTGGCAAACTTGTGCAAGTTTCCTGAACTGGTCTAGAACAAGTTCAATGGAGGTTTCAGTTGAGACTCCTAACTTCGACACAGGAGTGAATGAAGTATTACTAAGCTGGTAGTGGAAGAGTTTTGTTAAAACTTTTAGTAGAGTGGTTAATTGGGAGAGCTGAAATAAATAAACTGAAGAGGGAAAATTAAATCCTTCGAAAATGATAAGAAAACGGGTTGCTGGAAGGCAGAGTTGCAGCTGATGTAGGCAGAAGGATGTCTGTTAGAAGTGAGTTTCTGAGACTGGTAGTCAGCCACACGTGCTTTGGTTTTCACGGCCTGTGTTCTGAGTATGTACAGTGGGAGAGGGACTACATTTGCTTGTAAATGAATGTTCTCCAAGAGAATGGTGAGATTTTAGGAGAGAGATTCACATAAGTATCTTTTGAAACAAATGATGTTTAATACTATAGCAATAAGTTGTGAAGCATGGTTAAGAGGAATATGAAAAGGAAATTAAAGCGTTTAGAACTGGCACAGCTCCTCTGGTTCATCTCTCACAGTTATACAGGCGGGACAGGTAAGAGCTTAGATTTCTGCTGAGTGTGTCATATTTTTGTTTCTGAAAAATAAACACTTATATACCTTATAGTTGAATAGTTTGTTATTACTAAGATAGAAAAAAAAGATGTTTTGTGTTGTTTTATTTTATTGCATTCTCTGTCTTGTACACTACTGACTTTTCATTCTTTTCTTGTTTTTGTTTGGGATCCAAGAAACCGTTATCTTGGGGTTTCAAACTTATAAATAATGTATTTTAGGGCACTTAGAAAGTGTAACCTGTGGCTGGGAGAAGTTACCATCTCCCTCCATCAACACCTCCTCTCCCCTTATTCCTTGTTAGCAGGATGTCAAGCATTTGAAGCAATAATAAACTGTTTGTGCTTAAGTGTAGCTGCACACTATACTTTTGGTCAACAATAGGTGAATTTAATTTACTGCATAACTCTGAGCCTTTTATTTAAGAGGCTCCTTTTTCCTGACAGATAACATTGTATTTCTTCACTCAGAGACATTTCTTGCAAATATATGAGGTGGCATTTTTCATTCTGTGGTCATTGAGGACAGAGCCTCACCTGAGAACCACCCGCAGTCTAGGTTCTCTACAATTCCCAGTGTGCCATTTTAGCCCTGTGGTGCTATTCATGGAATTATTATAACTGGGAGAGAAATAAATTTAAATTTTGCATAAGATAAAATTGTATTTTTTATTTTTATGTTAGATGAAATCTGTATTTTGGTTATCTAATATTTCAACATGAGTCATATTTTAGTCAAAGGGGTTGGTCCAAAAACTATTTTGGTTCTTTTTGCTTCCCTTTTTATTGTGATTCCAGATAAAAAGTCAGTTGTGCTTCCTTAGACTCACTGCTGTCCTACCTCCGTAGGAATTCTCCAATTTGTCATTTACATCCTCCTTACAGGTCATGTGATATGGCTAGTGAAGTAACCCTTCCAGATGTCATTTCCTGGTAATATGGTTAATTTTTTTTCTTTATAAGTGAGAGAAGCTAAACAGGTGATATCTAAATGTTAGACACACAAGAAGGGTAATCTTGTGAACATCCAAACAAAATGAATTTTGTCATTTTGGAAGTTAGCTTTTTTCAGAGTAAGATAGGGCTCAGTGTTTTGAAGTAATTTACTCATTTAAAAATTTAAATCTATGAAATCACTAAATTGGAACTTGAACTTACACCTATGTGATTCTAAAACCCATGATTATACTTCTATATTTTGTTGTTCGAAGATTGAGATACAGTGGGATAAATGTGATGGTAGAGAAAATTTCTGACAACAGTAGATGACTGGATGGGCGTTACCTAGGTGATTTCTGAATGCTGTAGTGGGTTGCCATGGGAATGGAAGGTAGCTCACTCTTTGGTTTCTTCTATACACCAGGTAACCAGCACTGAGGGTGTGGGTGGATTCTTGAAAAAGACAGGTGTGGCAGTCTCTGACCTCATGAAACTTAACCTTTCTCTGGTCTTGAAATTAAATTCATCATTCTTATCTTTCAAATGAAGTGCTATTGTATTAAGTTTATTCATCCTTCAGAGATTTAATTAAGCCCAATTGAGAAACCTTATCTTTTTTATTAGAAAATAAGACTAAGTGATGGAGAACATGTAAATCCATATATTCTTTTTCTATCTCATATTTTTTTTTCTCCATCTAGTACCCAAATAAATAGGAGCAAGATTTATTTATGGCTTTCAGATGAGACTGAAGTAATATTCCAAGCAAATAATCATGAGCAATGTCACTGGTTTCTATAAAACAACAATATACTATTAATTTATCAGCAGTTTATGATATGTAGATACCTCATTTCTCCAGTTTCCTGATTTCATAAATAAAGCTTTATATGCCTTTGATCTTGAGAGAATATGGAAACAGTGAGAGCTGCTGTTGCTATGGCTTGCAGTTCTAGCTTGTAGCTGCCTTAGTGCGTTACATTTTTCATTTATAAAAGTCATTTTATTTGTTTGAACTTAGATTGTTGTGAACTTATAATGATCCAAAAAGTGAGATTAGGCAACTTAAACTTGGTGATGTCAATTAATTACATTGCACATACTTTATAGCACTCTTGATTTTTAAACCGTGAAACATGACTTTAACTTTATTCTACATAGTTAAGCCTTCATCTGTGATCTAAGAGTACTCCTTTTAAAAATAGGAATTATGTTAGCTTGCTCAAATGATTTATTTTTCTTACTCTATTTGAGTCATAAAACATGAACACAGAAGGGACCAGTGGCATAGGCCTGTGATCCCAGTGCTCTGGGAGACACAGGCAGGGGGAGCCCAGGCTGGGTGATTTAGCAAGACCCTGTCTCAAAATAAAGGAAAGGAATAAAAAAAAAAATGCTTGGGGAATGTAGCTCAGCATGAAGGCCCTATTCTGTCTTCAGTACTGTAAAACAAAACAAAATCTCAAAAGAAAAGGAAAACGTTCCTTTCTTCTTTAAATACTCAGTACAACATCGAGTTAATTATTGTTTTAAAATAGAACATTTACTGCTAGTATGTGTCATAAGACCAAGAAACTTGATTTTCGAATTGAAAGCCATTTTGCAGTCTGTTTTTATTGCGTAGCATGCATGTGTCTCTAGGGTAGAGTGGTTACTTTTGCAGTGTCTTAGAACTTGAGAAAATCCTTTAAAAATTCCCTAGGAGCTTTTAACTCTATCGTTTTTGTTAGAGAGAAATTAACGCTTTGCAAAGCCTCCGAGCCAGAGGACCACAGAAAGATAATTCTCAAATTTTTGACTTGGAGTGTGAGTGAATTTACTTACCTTAAAAAAAAACTTTCAGCATTCTATCTTTTCATTCTATCAATACATCAAATAATATGTCATCACAGAGCTTTTTCATATATTAACAGATTTATCGATTATAACAGACTTATAGCATTCTAAGTTTTAAACAATTATTTAAAAAGAAGCAGAGTTTCTAGAAGTGTAGATGTATGTTATGTAGCTTAAAGCACCAAGAGAGAAATTGTCTATGTAAGCGTTAGCTCAGTAGTTTATACCTTTGCTGTGGCTCTAGGCTTTCTTCGTATGAATATATTGTTGCATGGTAGAGTTTTAAGTGTGAGTTACTTTGCAAAAGGATCCAAGCAAATGTAGGGTCTCCCGTGTTTTACCCGTGCACAGAAGGTAACCAAATGGAAAGCACAGCTACGACAGACTGAGAATTGCGGCTTTTAAACTTAGTGATCCTACTTGACTTATTTAGCTTCCCAAATATAATCTAATATTTAAATCATGCTTAGTAAGATGCATGGGTTTTTGCTAGTTGAATGTCTTTCTGCTGATTGGGTTTAGGGCTCAACTTGACTCATAATGCAAAATTATAGACAGCCACAAGGTAAGGAACATAGTGTATGCAGTTTTAAATTTTCTAAACTAATAAAACTGGAAATTGAATTTTTAACTTTTATCTGACAATTTGTCATATTATTTTAAAAGGCTATAATGGTAATGCAGTAATAATTATTGTGAAATTGAACATATATGCTGGTTTTGACCATTAATCATGACATGTCAACCTGAGTGGATCCAGGAATGCCAAGTGCAGATTAGTAAAGTGCAGTTCTGGTGTTCCTGTGGGTGGATGACATGTAGGCCACCCTCTGAGGGTGGAAGACCCATCCTGAATGTGGATGTGCCAACCCCAGGCTTGGGGTCTGATGGGGTAACAGAAGGGAGGAGGAAGGAACTACCTGTTGTGAAGGTGCTCCATTCTTTCCCATGACCCTTGGTCCTTGGTCTTTCCAGCCTTCCACTGCAGACTCTCACTCGTGATTCCGTGGTGAGCTTGTACTACATCTTTGCTGCTGGTGTTGCACCCTTGACCCCTCTTGTTCTGCAACCTTCATCTTGGGCTGAAGGGCTAGTGAATCCTTTGGCTTCTAGTGCATAGACAACCATTGTAGATTCTTCCACCTCTTATCCCATAAGCCTACCCAATAAATCCCTTTGCGTAATTATACATTATTATATATTGATTATGTTCCTCTAGAGAACCCTAAATAATACAATGAGATATGTGAAAACTATCATTCAAAAAGTGTTGTGTTTCTGATTATTAGTATTTCTAGGAACTTGCATAGAATAATTTTGAATCAGCACATTCCTTTTAAGAGCACATGATCATGTTTGCTGCCATTGTGGCTTCCCTCTGCTGCCATTTGGTGGTCTGACACGTTCTGAGGTACTGTTGGTCATATCACTTACATGAGTGTAGTATTGAATGGTTAAAAACTCTCAATTCTGAATGTCTTCTCAGGAAATGACAGTTGCCAGAAGTTGGTGTGATAGATTGACTTCATTCAAATTCAACTTCTGGATTTGTATTATGAGTATGTACAAGATGCAATAGATTTGGGAGTTTTCATGCAGTACCAGTAAGATATTACTTCAGTAGTCTTTGTGTTAGATATTTATGTCATAAGCGAGAGTAATGAGAGAAGGGACAAGTTTGAAGCATGTTGTGAAGATACATAATTTACTTAAGGAAGAAATATTTTAGCTGAATCTTTTCTGATAAAGCCACTCTTTGAAACTATACAAATTTATTTCCAAATTGTCCTTTTCTCATGCTAAATGAGCCAGAATATTGTTTCCTTTGTATCATTGTGCCAAAGAGTCTTTTGAATAAATTTATTTTGACTACAGGCATCTTTTAAACCCTGTTTTTTTTTCTTTTTGCCTATTTATGAGTTTGGTTACCTGTTACAACAGTATTACCCAGATGTATAGAAAATGCTTTTGCAAAGTCTGATTCTAAGGCCTTGAGGGAAAATAACTAATCAAATAACAGCTTGGGGATGTAAGGAATCTTACGGAACTTTTATAGTAACATTTTTTGTCTTTCATAAATGAGAAAATTAAAGGGCAAAAGGGTTAAGTGACTTATGGAAAATATTGCGAAGAGCTTTCTTTTAAAAAGAAGGGGGTTAGCTCAGAATGACCTCTGTCAGCAAAATAAGCCTCGTGTTTTGTCTTCTATCTTTCAGAGATTTTGGCTTCTTCCCAGGCTCTGTCTCATCCACTTTGTTCTCCTTGCTGGTTTTTAACAGCTCCAGGGTTCTGGGTGTCACCTCCCCCACTTTCTCCTTTATTTCCTGAGGCTTCTTTATGATAAAGTCTAGCTGCTGTCTTTTCACTTTTGCTTTTCCTTTTTCTTCAAACTTGATGAATAGGCCCTTTCCTTATTGAGAGTAATTCTTATAGGATAAGAGTCTGTAGATAACAGTAACAAATAAGGACATTTTAAGCTCTCATATTAACAGAAATTTCTAACATCTTTTTGACTGGTATTGGAAATGATGAAGCCCATATATGACATTTATTCTAAGTGATTTATGTGTACCCCCTGCTCATCAACTTGAGTATATAACCCTTTTGCCTCAAAGCCTCTTTTCTCAGGATACAAAAATGTGAAAACATTCAGGAGAGAAACATGCAGTATACTAGCTGGCTGAGAAATTTGCGTTTCTTAGATGCCTTACGTTTCATGTGTTCTGAAGGGGCCTACCTTCTTTTTTTATTTTGGTAAAAATTCACACAACATAAAGTTTAACATTTTTTTTCTAAATACATGAATGGATTCCAAATTCTGTCACTCATTAGAACCTTGGGGTTTGGGGAATTGGCGAGCATCTGTGCCCATTCCTTTTTCCGAGGTTCACTGTTTTCCTGTCTGACCTTTGCCTACCTTCTTAACTACCAGAGTTCTTTTTGGTCCAGGCATATCTGAGCTTTGGGTTCCCTAGTGTTTCAGTTGGGTTAGGACAGATTCAAAACTAAAAACAGGCATCCTGCTGCTCTTCTCAACATTTTAGATTCTGTCCTATGTTGCTTCCAGATGAAGCAGTTCTTGCCTCCTTGAACTCTGAACTATTTCCTATTTGGCCACTTTCATGAGGCCAAGAATGCATTATCTTCCTTTGGTTTCTCTGTCGTTCTCTCCTGCCTTGCTGGCCTGGCCTTTGCCACTTGGTAGGGGCTGATGCAGCAGGAAGGCCCTCACCAGTTGGGGCCCCTCAGCCTGGAGCTTATTAGTCTCTGGAAATGTGAGGCGAATGGTTTCTTTATAAATTCTGTATTGTCTATGTCCTATTTAGCTCTACAAAATGGGCTGACACACATCCAAACAGGAGTAAGGTGATATTTCATTGTGATTTTAATTCAAACTTTCTGGTGATTAGAGATGTTGAATATTTTTTCTTTCATGTGTCTATTGGCTGTTTGTATCTCTTCTTTTAAAGAAAGTCCAACTCTTTTTTTTCAATCGTATTATTTCCTTGGCATTGAGTAGGTTCACTTATTAGAGGTTAATTTCTTAATTTCTTAGAAACAGAAGAGACAGGTCTTTTCCAGATGTGGGTTGAACAGAGAGTGATTAGGGGCAGAGAGAGGGAAGATGCCAATGAGATCATATACAGTTTCACTTAGACTGAAGAAATGAATATTTGTGGTTTACTGTATCATGTGGTGGCCACAGTTAATAATAATGTATCATGTTTCTAAACCGCTAAAACAATAGATTTTCAACATTCTCACCTCACAAAAATAAGTTGGTCACATGATAGATAAGTTCGTTAGCTTGAATAACTTGCTACAATGTATTCCTAGTTCTAAGCATATTTTTCTCTATAAGTAAAAAAATTATAATTTTCTAATTGAAAATAGGTACAAATATATTTTATGAAAAAATTTTAATGCATGTATCAAAGTTCTGGTGTGTCCTAGTTCAAACACTTTGGATTTTCTATTACTTATTTCCAGGCTAAGAGAATACTTGATTCTCTTTACAAAAAAATAAAAACTAGAGTGCTCAGTGATATAACGTGCAAGTCTTTGTGAGATATGTAAATAGTAATAAATATGAGATTCTTATGCACTTGTTTCATCTTAAAATATTTCACAAGTCATTTAAAAGGATGTTTAAAACTTAAAAACACTATTCTTAACTTTTAAATGCATACTATGATTAATGTGGAAAAGAAGTTTCAAAGAAAGCAAAACAGTTCCCTAAATACCAGAAAACACAGGAAGCAGCCTGTAATTTAGTGGTAACTATCTCTGAAGACTTCCTAATTACTTTCTAATTTGCCATTTGTATTTAGAAAATTAATTTATGCATTTTATTGCCCCTTATCCAATTCTAGAAGTATAATGTTAAGACACCATTGCTGAATTGTGAACAAAACATTAACAGTGTATTTTAAAATCTGAATTACACATTAAATATTTCCACTAGGGTTTGAGACCTTTCCTAGACCTTTGATCTGTTATATACAGAAAAAAGTCCCTTATTAAGCATTTGCCAACAATTTGCTAATGTGCTTCATAAGTACAAGATTACATCTGTTTCCTTGTATGAGTCTCATAGTGCATACTTAGGGGGGTTTCTTCTACTGGTTTTCGATTGATTTAATTAGGCAAGTCCCACTAATGTGCTAATTGGAAGACTTTTTTTTTAGCATTCACTTGAGATTGGATTGCACTCACAGAATCATAATTATTTTGATGGCTTGCCACAGTGAAATAGATGAACCGTGTACCAGCTAAATTTTTAATGAAGTTAACTTTTTACTTTCATTCCTATATCACTTCCTTCTTTGTCATGCAAATAAGGTTGCTTCCCAGTCTCTTCTTTTATAAAAACAATTTTCAGCCCTCGCTATTTTTTCTAATGTACCATATTTTGAATCCTATGACGATATTTTGTTGTATGTAGAAATGTCTGTGAGGTGAAAGACAAAACAATGTTCTGAGCACTTAATGCTAGGAAATTGCATTAAAATTACATATTTGAACCCAGTTGTGCCATAAAACACTTTTCTTCTATGTTTTTATATTTTATGCACATGTTATAATTTCTGTGCATTTATGTCCTCTATTAACTTATCAAATTTTAAATTCAGAATAAAGCTTTATTATGACTTTGGTATGTTCTAATCACATTGACAATGTTTGGATTGAAAAGATAGATAGCAATAATCATTCCTCAGAAAGAACTTTACACAAAAGTAAAATTTACATCCTAAACATATTCTTTGATATATGATCATGTTTTTTTGTGTTATAGTATCTAAATTTATTTTTTCCCATTTTATGTATGTTATAAATATCATTAATGTCATGATAAATTCCCAAGATCTCATTGCTTTTTCTTAAAGCCATTCAGCTTTTATTTTTTTTATTTTCTTCTTAATCCAGAATTTTAGAAATCTTTGGACCATAGAGAAAAATACTTAGAAAAGGTCAATGTAGTTGTATAAATTAGAATATAAAAGATAATAACATCCAATTTTATTTTTAACAGAGTGAAAGAGAGAGGGCAGTGATCAGATTGAACACGCAGGGTCATGCCTTCATGACGCAGTGATCAGATGGAACACGCAAGGTCATGCCTTCATGACCTACGCCAGTGGGCCAGCCTCCTGGGCAGCTCGCAAGCCAGTCAAGTTGACACGGTCAAGCTTAAGCATCACACTTGGGATTCCTTAGCTTGTTGTTTCGTTGTTAATTTTAGTTTTCCAGAGTATTACAACTAAGAGTTTGAGTCTCAGAACAGATTTTGACTTTGGCTTGAGAAATACTGAAACTGTTGAAACTTTAGGGAAGGTATAATTGTGTTTTTGGTTGTACACAAGATATCGTGTATCATGTAAAGTGAAACTATTAACTTACTGTGTTTGCTTGGTGTGTAAATATGGTTAAAAAGAGATTTGTTTAAGCATTGAGTTGATACAGAAAGGACTACCCACTCTGAGCTTGAGTGTCTCAACTTGATTGGTTCAAGAACCACACAGGATATTGGTGGAACACACCTGTAGGTGGCACATGGAAACATGACTTTGGGTACTGTGTCCGACCATGCCCCTTTCTCTGTGGTGCTGCTCCTCTGTTTTTTTTTTTTTTTTTTTTTCTGTTGTCATGAACTATACAGTTTTACTCGGCTGCACGCTTCTACCATGATGCTTCCACCTTGGAGCCAGCTGATGACTGACTGAATCCTTTGATTTCATGATCCAAGTTAAGCCTCTCATCCTTTAAGTTATGTGTTGGCTGTTGCATCTCAGAGATGAGAAAGTGATTAGTACATTGAGTCATTTCCAAGGATCGTTCTTCATGCTCAGAGATTCTTGTCCTGCTTAGATACTCTGTTTTAAAGGCCATCAACTGCTTTTATTTCATTTACATAGTTCTTTCAGCTTTTTGTGATCTGTATGTCTTTGCTGAATTTCTCCTTCATATTGTGGTTTGCTTTTATAATTTTACTTGTTTGTCTTTTGTTGGTATCTTATTGGAGTTCCTAAAAATTAAGCTTTTGAATTCACTTTTTGTCAATTAGTTGCCTACCTTTTCCTTGGCCTTTGTTGCTAGTGAGTCAATACTTCTTTTAGAAGTGTCACATCACTTTGCTTCTTCATGCCTCTTGTGTCCCTACGTTGACTTTTGTGTATTTAGTGAATTGATTGCTTCTACCAATTATGTGGGGTAGATCTTGTAGTAGAATAATACCTTCTTTGGAATGTGTCCTACAGTGTCAGTTGAGTAAGCTATGTTGGCTTTGGTCGCAGGAAGGAGCGATGCATCCTGTGTATCCCCTATAGCTGTGGTACATGTTGGCAAAGCCCGCAGGTGTCTCCGTGTACCTGGCTGCAGGGATTTGTGGGAATGTTTTCCAGGTTGAAGGCACCGTCTCTAAGGTCAGGCAGGTTCAGCAGTGGCTCTGCATATAGTACGTGCAGGTACAAAGTTCTTGCCAGGTTCTCTGAGCCATGTTGGGGCAAGACCATGCAGGAGGGCCCGGGCAGGTGGGCTGTAGCTGATGTGACAGAGGAGGCAGGGTGGTCATTAGTCTCTCAGGACTGTATGGAGGTGGAACTAATCAAATGGGCCTGGTTTCCTGTGGAACATCCTGCATGGTAGGGGGCTGGGGTTTCTTTGTTGTCTAGTGTCTACACAGTTGCCTGGCTACATATCTGGGCCCGTGTCAGAGCTTGTCAGCATCCAAGGACTGTGTTAAAGTTATCTATAGGCCTTGAGGTTTTTAGCTTCTCAGGTGGAATTGTGTGCTTTTGGGGGCTGTCAGGGGGTAGGGAGAATTGCCTGGTTGCTTCCAGGAAGTGAGGAAATTAAGTTTTTCAGATTGAACTGCCTGGCTTCTCTTTGGGTTGAGGAGAAACAGAGTTCTGAAACTACCCTAAGGGGAAACCCAGCCCGATATGGTGGCACACACCTGCAAACTCAGTTCTTGGGAGGCTGAGCCAGGAGGGTCCTGAGGTAGAGGCCATTTTGAACTACATGAAAAATTTCAGGCCAGCCTGTATTATATAGCAAGACTTTGTCTCAACAAACAGAAAATAACAAAAAACAGATAGCCAGTTGGAAAATACAACAGAGAAAATGGGAAATGGGAAAAAAGAATGAGAATATCTAGAATGCATGTAAGAGGAATTCCACAAAGAGTAATTGAAAGTAATGGAAAGACATAATGAATCAAATATGAGATTTTCCTCACCATAAATGAAAATGAGGATTCTCAGGTCCGGAGAACTGAAACAAGGTCTATGGAGAGGTAAAATACAAATGCATACCCAGGTGTATTGTAGTGAGATAATAGTTTGTCAGAGGGAAAGCAGATTATCAGAAAGCAGCCATGGTTAAAGGTTACAAATAGTTCTAGAGAAAATAATATGCTAGAAGGTTTAAAGGGAAATTGTTTTGCTACACTGTATTAAGAGATTATGTCAATATGAAGTGTACCAATTGACAGGAGGCTGAGTTTCAGGGATGCCCGCAAGGCTGTATATATCCGACATGGGCTACCAAGTGATTGTTGGCTGCTTTTAGATGAGTAGGAACTGACCTGCCAAAAGGGAAGGTGCCGCTGTGGCTGCTGGCCAAGCACCTGTCTCTGCTGCTTGATTTGGAAGCCACAGCCCACGTTATGTTATGTTGCGGCAACTGGCAGTTTGAGTCATCTTGCCTCTAGTGTGCTTTCCCCAGCAAGGAATTCTGTAGGTCCCTTTCTCCCCCTATTTCACATAACTTAATTTCAAATTCAGACTTAATGCATTTTTATAGCAACAACAAATCATATTTGGATCACTAACTGTGAAAGTTTTCAGGAAGACTAGATTTCAGTTTTATAGTTTCTAAAATACAGCAAAGTAGAGCAGAAGGAAGTTGAAAAATGCTAATGAGCCAATCCATCTTACACATCAAAGACAAGACGCTAGCTCACCAGCATTGTTTTTAGCACCAAAACCACGCTTGAGACAATGAGGTAATATAGAGGCTGATAACACGAACAGATTTTTCAAAAATAAAATAATTTGTTCTTACAGACCATTTTTTCAAGAAGTACTAAGCCATATATTTCTCTAAGTAAAAGTAAAATATTTAGGCAGAAGGAATTGTATGTAATGAATGATTTTCTTTATAAGTTTAAATTCATACCAAAAGAATGAAATATCTGATTTATTTATTTGTTGTTTATTTATTACTGTATTGGGGATTGAACACAGGGCTTTCACACCTACCTGCATCCCTAGCCCATGTTTTGGGTTTGGTTGTGAGACAGGATTTTCCTAAATGGTTGCTTTGTCCTTGCCGGGCTCAGATTTGTGATCTTCTTCAGTCTCCCCGAGTGCTGGGATTACCGGAGGCACCACCACACCCAGCTTCTGTTTGATTAGTTACTGGAAGGACACAATGCTACAGTCTAAGGTGATCATAGGTCTGTACTGACTTTCATATAACAGAAATTTTATGGACTTTGTAATTATGTTTTCCCGGATCCTTGGAACCCCTGGATCTACCTTCACTGTCCCTCAATTAGTAAAAAGGTAAAGTAGGATTGTGGATGCTGTATGTGTTCCCTCAACCCTCAGTATTGGAAATGCTTGCAGGAGTTTA
The DNA here is from genome assembly GCA_004027205.1 of Ctenodactylus gundi. Lineage (NCBI taxonomy): Eukaryota > Metazoa > Chordata > Mammalia > Rodentia > Ctenodactylidae > Ctenodactylus > Ctenodactylus gundi. The sequence goes on from PVKB01002285.1 coordinate 97,035, forward strand.
CCTATCCAAATGAAAGATGGGTGTGGAATGGCATGGAGGGCAGAACTTTGATTTTGATTAATTTTGATTAAGGCTGACCTTCCCACCCTTCATGCAAGTGAAGAAAGGCACACTGAAAACAGTGGATGGAGATTTTAAATACGAAAGGGATGTTGAACCCTTAGGGGTAGAAAGCAGCTGTCGGGTAGTTGTTAGCGTGGGACTAGGAACTTCAGACCCGTAACTACAAGGTACTAGATTTTACCAATGAAGCGAATTAGTCAGGTGACATATTTTGCACCTGACTTTTCTGATTAGAAGCCCAGCTTATCAGACACTTTGGGTCTGAGGTTAAAGTATGCTGAGCCATATCCATCTAGATTTCTCACTTGTGGAACTGTGAGCTAATAATAAATAGACATCATTTTAAGCTGACGAGTTTGTGTAACCTGTTATAAGGCATCAGAAAATTAACACATGAATCCTCAAGGTGAGATGTGTGACTTGCAGTGTTAATACAAATGATTTTTATGTGCTTAAACTGCAAATTAATTGAATCTTTTCAAATTAATAAATATGTTTTGTATCTAAGAAAGAGAATAAGAAACGTGTATTTTGATCTCATTTCACACTTACAATCTCCAGCAAAGTATATATGTAAAAAATTATGGCACAGATATATTATGAATATTTTGGTGCTTAGGAATATCACGAGTGATGATGTAATCGCTGATTCATGTGACAATACCATTTAAACTAGATGAGTGCTGAAAAAGCAGAAATTATAATGAAATGCAGATACTAGAAGCGAGTGTTTATTAACTTTATCGATTTGGAAAAAATCAAAGCTGGAACAATTTTTCATACTTACTAAAACAGATTAAAGTATATTCATAAAATTAATGGTAGGAAATAAAATTATTAATTATTAGCTTTTCAGCAATTTATAAGTAATATTGAAGAGTACCATGCTGTGCTCTTGTTTCATTCGAGCTTTCTTACATCTTCAGGTCATACTGTACATCAACATTGATGTGTGTGGTCTGACTTTTCATGGTATATTAAAATGATTAGCATGAAAACATTTAACTTGTTTTAAAGTAACCAAGTTTTTAGAGATTTTAGGTAATATTATATTGTTTGGCCTAACAGACTTTAGGAGTACAATATGTTTTATAATTAGATTAAATTTTTTGATTTGAAAAAGGAGGTGTATAGACAGTTGTTTTTATTGAATTTGTCAGAAAGGCAGAAAGTGGGAGTAATGGATTTACCGAGATTGTTGAAATTGAGTACCTTCTTCTCATTTAGAACAAGAAAATCATTTGGTTTGCTAAATGAAGTCTTTAGAAATGCTTTGAAAACCTAATCCTCAAATGCAGTGTGTTGTTTGTAAATTTGTTAGGTTTAATCAAATACTGATTGCAATTGGAATTATGTTAAGATTTTTAAACTTTTCTTTGTTTGGCGCTGGGGATTGATCTCAGACCTTCATGTCAATCTATAGCCTGGGCTCCTTTTTGTTGTTTGCGGGGTGTTGCTGAGCTTCTCAGCATGAATTTGCCTTTCTCCTGTCTCAGCTCCCAAAATGCTGGCATTGGAGGCCTGCACTGCTGCAAAACTTTTATATTTTACTTTTAATCATATAATCTGATAATAGAATTACTCAGACTTTCAGAATATGTGATTTGTGTTTTAAAGTGTTATTAATATGTGAATTTGAAGGGAAAATATAATCTTATTTGAAAAAATATCTTCTCATCAGACAGCGTATTTTCTTCCTGCCCTTCTATTGCCAAGAAAAAAAATAAATGTTTAAAGAAATATATTTGTTTAATGGGTCATTTATATATAGCATTTATGCAAATGATAAATAATAATTAAAAATGAGAGACATCACCTCCAGCTCGGATGATCAGGATGGCTTCATGAAAAGGGTGTCACTTGAACTGGGTTTTACACTTTTAAACTTTCTTTTCAAATGAACAGCTTTTGATGGCATGGAGAGTTTCCCGAAGTTCCTTCCAATAGGCACTGTGGTGCCCCTGAGCATTCTAGGTGGTTTATACCCTACCTTTGTACGATAACTTACACGATACTACCATGTAGATGGGTTGGTACTAGAACATCCCAGGGGGACATACGCAGTTGTCAGGTAGTAGGTGTTTTAAACCCTGCTACCAGGGCATTTTGGTAGTGAAATAAGAATCTATATAAAGGATATAATCTGGATGATTTTTAAGAAGTGAAAGAGAAAGGCGAAGAAAAGTAAAAGCCAATTTTGTATTATTTGTCCTGGCTAAGAAAGGACTTACTGTAAGTAGGTAAGAAGGGGCAGGTGTTGGGGATGAAGAAAGGTGAGAAGTTTTATTTGAGGCCATCATGAAAATGTCCAGCGAACAACAGGGAGTCTGAGTCAAACACGGTGTGTAGAATAGTTGCTGGAGGAAGTCGGAAAGGTCAGGGGTTTGATAGTTTTATGTAATAGGATTTTCAGTTATTTTTGTTAGGGCCTGAAATATTACAGTAGAGTTAATAATTCTAGTTCCTTTCATAACATAGCACTAACGAAAAGTCATTATCAGGGTTCTAGGAATCAGTATTTACTAAGTTTTGCTTGTCACGTGCAATTAACCATATAATTTTGTATCTATATGAAAGTATTTTTTCCTTCAAAAACAAGACTTATTCTTTCCTAAGTCATGTATCTCCAGAGGCGTATGTTTACAATGATGAATATTAGGGATGCTTAAAATTGGCAAGGACAACATGTTTGTAATTATGATTTGCAGTTTGCAAAACAAAGATAATTTGATTATCATCTGAGATGTTTTTCTTCTCTATAAAGCCAAAATGAAGCAACTTGGCTAAATGTGTTGGCAAACTGCTTTAATCAGAGTTTTTGCATATTCGGGCATGTTTTGTGGTCTATAAACTTTTGTATCATATACAGTGATTAAAGCTTTCCTTTGAAAACTTTGATTGACAGTTTGAAGTCAGTTACTTTGGTGATATGACAAATGCTATTGTAATAGAACTTCTCAATGAATTGTATAGTTTTATATTTAGGATTTTAAGACAAAATTTTAGACTGAGTAAATCTATTAATCAAACAAGTTATAAATTGCATCACTAACGCTAATTTTATGCACCAGTTTCTCTTTACCTTAGCACAACGTGACAGGCCCATTCTTTGAATCTTGCTCAGACTGGTAAATGCCAACGAAGAAGAAAACAGCTTGCAGTCTTCTCTCGAATGCGAAAGTTCCTTCTTTCATGGAATTTGGTACAGAAGATCCTCTTGTTTCCACTTATGTTCTTAAAACTGTCATTTAAAAATTTTACCATTTTTGGGAAGTTGATGAAAAAATAACATTTTAAGACACAAGAGCATATTAGGAATAAGTAGCAATTATCTTCCAATATTTTTAAAGATTAAAGTTACTATAATGATAGAATTTTGTTTGTGTTCATAGCTTCATATATACATTAATCACTTATTGGCACAATTGAAAGAAGAAAGACAAACTCAAAAGTAAAGAAAAGCTCTTTCTACTTCTTTTAAAAGACAAAGTAGGCCACCCCATGCTGTTAGACAGCAAGAAAAAACGAGAAATGACATAAATACCACAGCTCAAAAGCACAAAGAAGGAAATCTTAGTAGGTTCTGTGGGCAATGACAAAATGACTCATTTGATATTTGAAAACTTACGTAAAGTGGACAGATACTTATTAAAAAACCCCTGGAGTTGCTATGTTGTGTAATATGTCCTATTTTCAAACAGAACTTGTTGACCTCAACTCAGGGAAGAAAAGAAAGACTTCATTGCAACTATGGTCATTTTTTCCAAAGATTAATAGAACTTGTATTTAAACAATTTAAGGAAAATATGCTAGCAGTGAACTAATAAACAGTGTCAGTAGACAAACAGAAATAACCAAATAAAAAACCCCAAAAGAACCCCAAGTAATTCTAAAGTTCAAAGTGTGATAATGTAAATAAAGAAATTACTATCTGATTCATTAAATTTGAGATGGGAAGAGGAATAGTGAACCAGCAGCTCAATAGGAACCACTGAACTTGGAGAACAGAGGACTGGATTGAGCATGGAGCCTAGATTCTGAGCCCAGTAGTAGATCGGGGTCAGGTATTCCAACATACATGCAAAGAGAATCCTAGAAGGAGACCTGAGATAGAAAGGGGTCAAAGATGACATGAAGAATTGCTGAAACGTTTTACATTTAGTAAAAAACATTGATCTGTGACTCTGGGAAGCTCGTTGCATTCTGGGTGGGACAAATGCGAAGAGAATTGAAAGCTAAAGCCAGGGGAATACGTTGGAAGCAGCAGAAGCAGGATCAGCCTCACGCACGATGGAAGCTCTGTGGGTGACTGCGGGCTTTTCATCAGAAATTACGCAGGATGGTAATTAATAAAATAGTGTATGGAAAATAATTATCTGAGAGAGAAGAAGGTCAAAGAAGAATTCTGTATCCAGTGAAATTGCATTAAAAATGAGCACTAAATGAAGTTGTTCTCAAATCTTATGCCATACCATGCAGAAGAACATTTATTCTGAAGTTGAAACCTAAACCTAGTTCTTATTTCCATGGGAGACAAACAAACAAAGATCAACGCTCTGTTCTTTACGGCGGCTATGGGGTTTGGTAGCCTGAGTTTGGTAACCATAATTTTGTAGTGTCAGGGCATACATGCAGGAGAGCAAATTTGTGAAAGTTCTCTTGTTACAGTTGCAAGAAACAGTGAGTAGGACTGGAAGCGTTCCAAACGTGGTTGAATTGGGAGTGATCTCTGGGGCTGCAGGTCAGACAGGCTTGGGCAGCATGTTAGTGGGTTAACGCATGGAACTAAGCATTGGGAATGTGGAAGGACATCTATATGACAGGGTTGAATAAAGCCACAAAGGATGTGAAATGGTTTGGCCAGAATATACAAGCAAGTAAGCCCAACTCTCTTGGAAATTGGTTGGAACAGGTGAATGTGTTTTTCTTTTTCTTTTTTTTTACCTCCCTACCACACAATATTTATGTGACTCATAACACTTTAAAAATTCTTTTTTTTTGTCTAGGTTATTAAATTCTGAAAGCTTTTCTACTAAATGTCCAAACAGTATCTCTCTTCAGTCAGGGTTTCAGATACTGCCAACACTAGTAAAGATGACATTGCCAGTGCCCATGATGACATCAAGGAAAGTGAGCAGTAGGCCTTCTTCTGGGTCAGGCACCTTCTCAGGGTTTTACAAACATGAGTCATTTAGGCCTTTGATTTGTGTGTCATTTTGGATGGAGTCTCTGGTTTTCCAGATTAAACTAACAGGATATCGTAGATGTGCCTTTCATTTGCATTTAAGAATACCAGTTTTTCATCAGACATTTTCTCACTTCTTTCTTGGACTCTCTGATCTCCTCTATTGGCTGTTCCTCCCACGGTTGCCCCTGGGGATGGCACATGGCTGCTGGTGCTGACAGTCGCCTCACCGGAATGAAATTTTTAATGTCTGTGTTTCTTTGAATACTTGGTGACATTTCAAAGGCTGGTATTAAAAAGTGTATGCCCTAGATTTGTGTCCTAGCTTTAAGAAATGACATCAGAAAGATGAAAATCAGATATTCCAAGCTTTGTATTGGGACCCAGATTCTACAGCATTATATATGGAATTCCTAATGTAAGAATCAAATTCTAACAGTAGTTTTAAATTAGAAAAAAAGAAGATGTGGGAAATGACTATCATCTGTCCTTTTCATGACTCTTCCTTATGGTCTGTGTTGTATGATCACCAGCGGACACCTGCTTTTACCTCTGAATTCTGTTTTTTCCTGACATAATGTGCAACTCATTTAGGGCACTATATATAGGTATTGTTTAAGTTATTTTTTGTTGTTGATAAAAACTTTTCAGATTAATTTTAGTCATCATTAGCCTGGGATATTTATATAAGATATTAATCTCTTGGCAGATAAAATATAAATTGAAAATAAGAGAAAGTCATCAACATGAATATACAAGCATCAAATTTTCAGAGAGGCATAAATATTTACAGAAAAAGTATTATAAATGAAGGTAGTATATACTCTCTAGATGGGGGAACTGTGAATCTTTTGGAATGTAAGACCATTAAAATTTCCTAAGTGGGAACAGATTACTATGGCAGAAAACTGATTACCGATGTATTTTATTATTTTACCTAAGACATTGCAAAAACTGGTCTGTCAATTATATCTAATCTGAAATAAAGAATAGGTAGTGTAGCAGGGTGTTTGGGAGGCAGGAATAAGAACAGGTCCAGATAAAACCTTAAAATACATAATTGACTCAATCAAGGTCTTCACAGTGCTTACTCTAGGTATATTGTGTACTCATGATTTCTTTGTATTTCATACCTTTTTATTTTTATTGAGCCAGGTCCAGTGCTGAATGCCTTTATTTTTTGTTTATTCATCTCTACAGGGTGTGCCACCACACCCAAACCCTGGGGTGCTGGGGAATTGAACTCGGTGCCTTGAGCTTACCTGGCAAGCCTAGTAGTTGCTGAACTAGCCTCCAGCCCCTTTTTGTGCCCTCTTACATGTTCCTTACATATAACACGCAGGCAGTGCGAAAACTACACAGGTTATCCGTGGAGATGGTCTCTATTGCTTATCCTTAGCCGTGCCTCCGTTTCTGCACTCTCAAGGCAGGCGAGAAGAATATAGTCCTGGCGTTTCTTAGTTGCCTTACCTGTCATGCCAATGTGTGAGGTTTCATGTCAGAACCTCCTGCCCCAGTCATGATCTCTGCTCTCACCTTTTCTAATGTTTCTTTGGAATGGAAGGTAGTGCTGGCATATGCTTGTTGATGGTAGTACAGCTGTGAGAAGAGTCAGTATGTTAGTTTATAAAGTGTGCCTCCTTGAGCGACTTCCTCCGTGTGCTTTCTCAGTGTACACAGTTTTTTGCCTGACCTAAAACTTTAGAACACTTCCCCATTTTGCCCCAAACCTGACTGTTTAGCTTTTTAACAAAAGTTGATATCAGCTTTTCTACATTTTTCTCATTTTATTGATACGTATAAGTGCAAAAGTGAAGGTTTACATTGATCTTGAGTATTTTGTGCACATAAATATCTTGGCAAGGTTATAAGACCTTCCCCTCTCTCCTTTTGGCCCTCGCCCTATGCACTCCATCCCTCCAGTTTCCGTTATTTTCCACATTAAGTTCCATGAGATAATTGTGATCCGGGTTTCTCATATCAGAGACACTATTCGATATTTCACCTTCTGCTTGTGGCTCACTTCTGTAAGCGTGGTGTAAGATAAGCTACCACTTCTCCCAATCAGGGGACGATCTGGGTACCTGTTCTAACTCATTTGCCCGACAGTCTCCCATCACACAAATGACAACCATGTGACATAAATATTAGCAGTTTTTTCCCCTCAGTTTAAATGGTTTGCCTGAAGTCACACAGTTAGTAAGCAGCAAATATTTGGAACCCGAGAGTCTAGCCCTACTCACTCTCAGCCATGCACATCTGCCCACCAGGAAATAATTTTAAAAGTTTTGATTTTAATACATAACATAGATGAAAAGAATTCAAAGTAATATTTTATAATTATTTGAAGAAAATGAGTTTTAAGGACAGTTTTCATTGAGATAAAGTATTGGATTTGATTTTTTTAGGTTAAATTTGACTATGAGAGTTTGATCAGTACCAAGAAGTCTATATTTTAAAAAGAATTTGGTCCCAAATTTCACAGTTTTATTCATTTTTGACAAGATAAATTATGTTTTAGTTATGAGAATGCACATTGGGGATCCTGTTTATAATTTCTACTTTCAATGTTTGATTGAAGTTTTTGATACTTTTCTCCTTATAGTTAGTATGTGCAGCTATTCCTATTCAATATCTATCTATCTATATATTTTCTTATAGGGTATATTTATGTTTATATTTTAAATTTTATTCTAGGGTGTTCCAGCACCTGGCAGCTATGATGTTCAAAAATCATATGAGATGTCTCAGGTTAAACATAAATACATGCCACCTCGTAGTTTGGTGGCTAAAAGAAAACATGCCTCCTTCCTTAGTGGCACACCTCGCTACCTGGAAAAAGTGACTGAAGGGCCAGGTAAGTGCCGGATGTTTTCTTAAATCCTAAGGTCTCTACATTGAAATAGTTAATCATAAACCCACATTTACTTTAGGCTGCCTCTGTCATGTATGTAGGACAACTCAACCACAGCAGCAGAGGCAGCAGCAGCTACTGCAACACAACAACACACTACCTGTACAATCCTTAATGCAGCCTTTAAGGGATTTTTTTCCCTCCATATGTAAGATTTGCCTGGGATTTAATGTTTCTTGATTTTACTGATGACAACTTTCCGACCAAAGCTAATTAAGTCCTCTTGCAAAAGAGCCAGAACTCTTACTATGCCGCAGTTGCTAAAGGAGAAAGGTCCTTACCCTGACTTGGAAAGTCAGTATGTACAAGAAGTATGTTATGCCCGTTACATGCAGAATGATTTTTATTTTTCTCAGTCACCAAGAGAACAGCTAATATAAAACAATAAACATTTATTTGAGAGTTTAAGGGCCAAAAATAGGATTGTGTTAGGCATTAGCAATTCTTTGTCTAAAAGTGAGCATCGCAACCTTCTCTGGTGATGGAGAGGAATCAGTTAGTTGCTATTTTACAGCAGAAAACCGAAGAGCAGCAATGATTGTTCTCAGCCATAATCTGTGACTGTGTTACCACTAAATAACCAGGTTGTTGAAGCGAGCCTTAGGGAGGGTGTGAACTTCAGAAGTGGAGCAGCAGGAAGAAACCTTTTTCGCAGAGTTTCTAATGAAAACCGGAAGCAGAAGAAACCTGCCAAGTTAATAAAAATGCTTGGTGAGCCGAGGGTCGTTGAGGCTTGCTTTGTGTTCCTAGTGTCTTTTAAGAATCAGGCATATTGCTGGCTTGAAACTCCATATTAAGCTGAAATTCATCTCTACTTACTTTCTTTTTTCTTCCCTTGAGTTATTGCACCAGGGTTGATCTGTCAAGTTTTAGCTTTGTATACAAAACAACTCAAATCTTTTAGTGTGCGTCTGACCACACTCAGGGTGTGGTCACCCAGAAATGGTGAAGGGAATTAGTCCACTAATACCATCATCATCACCAGGCCCAATCAATTGAGTAACAAATAAATGCCTATATCAGGGTCTCTCAAAGTAGATTGTGTTAAGCTTTGTGGCTCCCAAAGTACATTTCCCTCCCCAACCCCCCTCTCTGCCATCACTCTCCTCTGTGTAAAAATCTGTGTAGATGGAATAGAGGGGAAAAGTTTAAGTGCCAATACAGGCACTGTGACTTTTCATTACTTCAGTGTTTAGCCCAGGGCAAGTACGTTTACCAATTATTTTGTTGATTTCTATTTTCCAAAGTTGGAACAATATTTACTGTTGCCTTACCTCACAAAAATTAACGAGAGTGTATGTCAGAGTCGTTTTCAGGACTTCTGAAGATCCTGAGAAGTATAAAATCCCATAATAATGCACAACTTATTTTTTCTTTAAGTTAAGCTAGCACTCACTACTAAAAGACATGGGGGGGGGAGGGAAGTATTTTCATTATAAAGACATAATTATTTGGAAGTCAAAGACCCAGTGACTGTCCAAGTCTCCATACAGCTGCAGAGTAATTGTCTTGCTGAATGAAGAGTTTGCCTCATTGGTTAATACCAGTAATCCATCAGCCTTGCTGTCCTGCATTTCAAAGTGGCCTGTACTTCAAAGAAGTGCTATCAAAAATCACCTACACCTCTCTAGTCATTGTGTGAGGAAAAGCCCTATAGATTTGAGCAATTACCTGATACCATGATGTATGAAATTTGAAATTTGATTTTCTCTGATATGTACAGATAGTATAGTATTTATAGACTGTTCAGTCCTTTAAGTTTAATCTTCTATCTTAAGGCATACAGTCCAAAATGTGTGTCTAACAGATTTACCAGGTGCCCAAGGACAATTCAGTTAATATCTGTGTTTCATTTTGAAGATAGAAGATTAGTTTTCATTTGTCCCAACTGTTAAGTTGATTCACTCAAGGAAAAGACATTCAGGTCTGATATCCTTCAGTATCCACATGGATTCCTCTTTTTAATTTGAGGTTTACTTAGGTCACATTTTATTATTGATCAATACGACAATTCATGATTCTTTTAAAGCTATGTACAATTAATGTGGTTTTCTGCCCTAAAATGAAAATAGCCCATTTCTGTTCATCATTTTTAATAGCACCTTACTTTTGCTGGGAACAACTATTATAAGATGATTTAAAAATTATCATTATTTAATCAAAGCATGCAGTGATAAGCTGGTTGTGGTGCACACACCTGCTATTCCAGCTACTTGGGAGGCTGAGTCAGGAGGATCCCAAGACTGAGGCCAGCATGGGCAATTCATTGAGACTGCATTAAAATTTAAATAAAATAAGATAAAAAGGACATAGCTTTGTGGTAGAATGTCCCTGACTTCTATCTCCAGTAGTGAAAAAAAAAAAGGAACAGTGATAGTAGTTTGCTTGTCTTCCTTCCTTCCCTTTCCTTCCTTCCTTCCTTCCTTCCTTCCTTCCTTCCTTCCTTCCTTCCTTCCAGTATTGCTCATCAAACCCAGGCCCACACACATGCTAGGCAGATTCTTTACCACTGAGTTAGAGTATAGCCAGAGTGCTTGCTGAAGAATAATGTTCTCTCATATAATATTTTTAGAAATAAAGTGAAAAAAACGTATTTCTTTACCTTGTCACTTGTCATGTAAATAATGGTAATTTTGTTTTATTTAATGCCGATAGAAAGGACCTTTTGTATTAAATGTAGAATTCCTCATACATCAGATAAAATTACACACACACACACACACACACACACACACACACACATATACATAAATGAAACTGTAAGATTATTTGACTTGCCTTATAGAGCATGATATGCGTTGCCTTAGTTACCTTTTTGTTTCTGGGACAGAATACCTGACATCCACAATTTAAGGGAGGAGAGATTTATTTAGCTCACAGTGCCAGAAGGTCACAGTCCACACATCTGTGGCTGGCACGGTGGAAAAACATGTTGGAGGCACAGCCAGAGTGCTCTGCCTAGCATGGCAAATAGAAGACAGGTGAGCAAGGAAGGATGGAACTAGTACACAGTCCTCCAGGTCAATCTAAGCTGCTGTCCCTTCCAGTTGGCCCCACTTCCTAGTAGAACACAGTATCCATAAATAATCTGCAAAGCCCAAATATGTGATGATTTTGGAGGACACTACAGATCCAAACCATAACACGTGTATTTATTACTTGTATTTTTATATTACAAAAATTGAATGTTTGCCTTATAAAATTTAAATAAAATACATGTTGTTATCTTTTTACTGGTAAAGAGAAAAACTGACAAATTAAGACTAATTACTGGATGTCTTACTTTTGTGGGTTAAAATGTTAACAGAAATTAATAAATACATGTGTTATATCATGGGATCCACAATCTTATAGGATATTTATTCAGTTACTCAACATTTTATTGTGATGTATTTATTTCACATTGCTTTTGAATTTCCATTAAAAATATGGAAGTACTTTTGTTTAACTTATAAATGAAGCTTTTTTCTTTGCATACATTTAAGAAGGATAAAACTCAATTTCATTAGTCTAAATTAAAGAGGGAAATAGTATGTTTGCAGGCAGTATGCTATATACTATTAAATGTTGTGTAACCAATAAAAACACATTAGAATCATTTAATGAAAAAATTATTAAATGAAGTGTATCACATTATAAAGCAATTTTCTTTAATTGCACGAAGTTTTAATTCATGACTATGTACGAGATATTATGATCAATCCAACTCAGGTAGTTAAATTGTTGGGTGGAAAGTACTTACACGTTAACTTTGTCTCTTATATTGACCTGTTTTGGATATTTCAGTAGAGAAACGCTCAACAAGTCTAAGCAGAAAATAAGTAAGAGCAGCACTGGGGTGTGAAGAGTTGGAAACTCTCCCACTCGGAGGAGGGAGCATAAGGGGCTGGCCTAGTTCTCACAAGGGCACTTTGGGAGAGTGTTTCAGATTTGCTGTTTGACCCCAAAATTCTACTCGTGGGATTTCTGTTGGGGAATAATTACTAATAGGTTCACAATTTAAGCACCCATGATATCTCTCAAAGGTGAATAATAAAGTTTGAAATATGGAAATTTAAATGGAAAGAAAATGAATTTAGTTAATTTCGGTGCATCATCCTTAATAGAGTCCCTTGAACATTTTAGAAGTGGAAAATCTTTTATAGACTTGGGAAAACGTGGTTAAAGGATAGGATGAATTCCTTCATTATTTCCTGAGCATGTACTAAGGACCCCTAGGAAGCAAGCGTTGTGCTGGGAACCGCGTGTGGCAGCGAGCACTGTAGAAGTGGTGTTGTTCGTCAGAGCTTGAGTTCAGGTGTGAGAGACTTAATGAGCGAGGGAAGAGCTAGATGGGCGTTGGATAGATGAAAGACGAAAGAAGCAAGGAAGAAGAGAGAAGGAGGGAGGAAAGTAGACAGGGAACAAGGCTGGAAATCAGGGTTTACATGCTACAGGAAAATGAGAGAGAAGGGAGATTGTGCACTCAGAATGTTTTGTACAAGAACACAAAATATTAGTTTCAAATAATGTCAGCAGAGACCTAACTGAGAAATAGTACTTGAGTAACAGCCTTAGGATTATTAAGAGTCTTTGTTTTGCTTTTCAGTTTTAAATCTGTTTTTCCATATGAGCATATGCTGTTTTATAGTAGTAAACACATATATATTTAATCACTGTTAATTGAAAATACATTTAAAAGAATTTAAATTAAATAATTCAAATTTTAAAATAAAATATTTAAATTTTAAGAGATTTAATTATTTTCAGGCTTTAAATGAAAAAAAAATTAAAGTTTAGGGAACAACATTGTTAGGCACTGAATATTTAACTGAACAGTAGACTCAGCAATGCATACCTCAAAAGACAACACTTACAGGCTGCACCTATCTGGTCCTGAGATTTACTTTTCTCAGAAGGTATAGATCATTTTTTTATGAAGATAACATTGTGATTTCTTCATCACATTCCCACAGGAATTTATTTTAGGAAACAAACATAATTTATCTTTGAAGTTAATTGAACATATCCCATGAAGGTAGTTTTGTTCACTTTTTTAATAAACATGAGTAATACCTTTGATATAAAAATCACTGTACTGTGAAAACTAATTATTTCTTCTATTTTCTCAGTGACTTGTAATATTCTAGCTTAGAAATACTATCTATAAAGCTTATCAAAATGCAGTTAATTCTTGTCGAGTGCTGTTAACTGATTGCTATAAATGTGTAGTTTTTTTATTTGTCTATAGCTTCCAGAAATATTTTGGAGCTGCTAAAAGGCAAACTATTTCTTACTGTGTGCAAAAAATCAATTAGATAAATTTTGGATATTTGTTTATTTTGTATCTTTATTCAAGTTATATATGTTATCATTAAAAATGAATGACTTAGATTAATTTTTAATATCACATTATCTTTATTCTTTATGCACTGTTAAATATATTTCAAAGAAATTTCCCTTATACACAATTTAAGAATGATCATATTCATTAGGAAGTATGTATCATAGGTAAAATGATCTCATGTAGATCATGTAGATTACCAGTTTTCTGGGCTAGAATGAAATAATTCACCTTTTAAATACTAAGAAATGTTTTTGAGGGTTCTGAGCAAAGCTTCATCTGAGAAGGGCTTGAGAGAAGGCAACGAGAGGGAGGAGGGAACTGAGGCAGCCGTGCTTAGATCGTAAAGGGTAACAGAGTCGAAGTCGGAGTCGACTAGTCAGCTTTCAAGCAGGAAGTGGGGTTTGTTTATTGAGATGAATAATGAGTAAAGAATAAATGAAAATAAATGACTTTTATGCATGCATACAAATGTAAAATATAGAGAGATCTTAAACATTTTGTGGGCATCACTTCGAATAATGGAGTGACTTACAGATTAGTGCAACAAAAGCTCACATAGTTTAAAAAATCGTTATGTCAGTTTTACCAAAGAGGGAGAGACATATATAAGATGAAAATACGTCTTTGTAATCTCAACTTACAGGGGCAGGAAGTTAGCTGTGAAAACCCCTTAGCTGGAAACATGGGCTTCTTGTTCTGAAAAAGGAAGAGTGATTTAGGGGACGGAACTGAGAGCCCGTGGAGGAGCCGTGAAACATACTGAACCCACCTCCCAGGAGCAGGACTGAGCCTGTTCCAGGGACCCGGGAACGTGTGCCTAGCTGGGCCCAAGTCGCTGTTAGCCTGTGATCGCCATGTTGCTCCTGCTTTCTCCACCTGAACGGTGGTGTCCCCGGCGCTCTCCTGTGTTTGTCTACCTTGTATGTGGGGCAGATAATTTTTCTCATTAGTGAGAGGAACGCTGTGCAAAGAGCTGCAGGGGAAGAGCTGCAGCAAGTGTGTCTGGACACGTACCGGGAGTCAGGTCCTTGACTTTCTGTTCTTGCCGTAATTGGGTGACGTTAAGTACGCCTCATAATGGAGTGGTGTTGCTTGTATTTTTGCATAGAGGAGAAATAGGAAATATTGTGTGCTGAGAATGGCTGTGCCAGATAGTCCAGAAAACCATCTATGCTCTTTGAGGCCACGTGGCCACCTGTCTTGGCAACTCCTGAAATCTATTTCCTGTTCCCTGGGTGGACATGTAGTACTGCCTGAAAGATATGGGGAGAGTTGCTGGTGGACTTCTGAGCCGACATCCTAAATGTGCCTTTGACTTTGTAATGTTCCCTCAGAATGTCCACTTTTGCGTCTGGGCGTGTTCTTTATGCGACAGTAGATGACCAGACCACATCCTCAGTGGAGGCGAGACAAGTGAAGGCTGATGGGGTTTGCTCTAAGTAAAAATATAGAGTGGTGGGCACAATAATTTTGAAGTACAGGTTCTTTAAAGGTGATATAGTCAAAAATTCAGAAGTTAGTGCACTGCTTTCTAGATAAGCTGACCGTGCAGTCAGGCCTCCAGTGAAGAGGAGAGAAGACTCAGGCCATGGGCGGGACTCGAAGGGCTGTAAGCAGTGATAGTGAACTACCCAGGAATAATGTTTTATAGGGCAGTAGAATCAAGTGATTCATGTCCTTCGTAAAGTTCTCCAAGAGCGTGGTTTATAAAAATGGTTTAAAAATGGGAGGAAAGCAAAAATCTTACATAAGCACACACACACACAGACACACACACACAGACACACACACAGACACACACACACACACACACACACACACACACACTTCTACGCAGAAAAGTTAATGTTTCTATACCTTGTCACAGAGTCATGGCTGCTAGTTGTGTAATTTCTTTCTTATAAGGACCGACCCAAAAATACTGTGTGTGTTTAAATAAACAATTGTTGTGGTAAAAGACACATTGCCGGTAGTTCCCCTTAAAATGCTCCGCCTTGCTTTGTCACATTTACACGTGATCCTTGCCACTTTCTGAAGCAGTTGTGGGAAGTCCTTTTTCATGAAAGCCTTTACAGGTGGGGTCAAAAATGCCCCAGATGTTGCTGCTGATGGGCATCTGGTGGAAAGGCAGCTTGTAAAATTTGACAGTGTCTGCATCCGTCGATTGGCTATGATCCATCCTGTCCTAGTTGATCTGGCACCGTGTGGCATCTGTTCCTTCCCCAGAGTTGACATGGCCATGAAAGATAAGTATTTTTGGGTTGAGAACATCAAAGCAGCTGTGGCAGTGCAACTGAAGGCCCAGAAAAGGACTTCCAGAAAGTGGTGGGAATGACGGAGATGGTGTGTTTGAAGTGAGAGGGAATATTTGGAGGTTGATTTATCTTTTAGGATTGAGGGGGGTCTGTTCCAAGTTCATATTTTCTGTGGATACTTATTTTTTACTGGAAGAATTTGGAAAACACAGAGATTTTTCAGAAACATATGTGTGTCATTATGGCAGAAATACTTGAATTTGTGAAACCACTGAAAGCATGTAGAAGATGTCAAGGGCATCATATTACATTAAAAAACTAGGCATAACATTGTTTTGCATTATGATGAAACAGCAATGATAAGTTCTATATATCTAGACAAAGAGAGAAAAACCAAGAGAGAAATAAAATTATTTTCAATTTTGATTTTAATAGCTATTATTATTGTTTTTGCGCCAGAGGTAACAATATCAGATAGGAGTTTTCTGTTCTGTAGTACAGAGCTGCGCTGGAAAGACCCCCTCACCAGCCCTGCATCTAACAAATCTTATTTAGGTAGCAAATCTTACTTAGGTTGTTCTTATTCATAGAATTGCATAGACATGGGTGAATTCTAAGCTAAAATGATTCAGAAGGTAATATTCCTCTTCCACTGTTTCACTCTCTGTCTATCATATGGATGTGCATTTTGAGGAAAACTTGGGGAATCTCTGTGAGCGGCAGAACCACTCACAGCTCGAGTCCTTGATAATGGCATGGGGTATACCTCCCCAACCCTGCTTTTACCTCACTGACCTGGAGCTATGCAAGTGAGAAATATTCCCTGCATTCCTTTTTTATATCACCTGCCTAGAATCACTCTTTCACCTCCAGTTGCCTTGTTTCTATACACATTTAACTTTACTTGACTGTGTTCAAATCCATGTTGCTATGTCTTGGGTATGGTTTAACTGTTCCTCTAAGGGTTCATGTGTTGGCATCTTGGTCTTCAAATTGGCAATGTTAAGGGGTCCTTACAAGGTGGGACCCACTGGAGGGCAGTGCTGGCTCCTCCTCATGCTCAGGGCTTCCTGTCTGGCAAGTAACCTTTTCCTGTCACATGCTCTCCTATCGCGATGTTACCTATCGGCCCCTTGACAGACCAAACCAGTGTAGCTACCTGATCTTGGAATTTTAGCCCAGAGCTGTGGGCTAAACATATATATAAATTAATAGGTCTGAAGTTTCAGTATTTTATTAACTTAATGGAAAACCGATTAGTACACATGGAATAACACATTGTACCAATGGAATATCATTGGTGAACATGTTTTAAAGATAATTTGAGACATACTAAGTGACAGAAGACAGCTTCTCTTATCTCTCCACACATATTCTGAAGGAGGTGGTGGCTGTAGTTAAATCAATAAAGCTTTGAATGGTAATAGTATATTTCAAATATCAAGCTTTATTATTGAGTATTCCCGGAAGCAAAGTTAGAAGAATAGCTTTTATTGATGGGTGTGTTTCTCATTCTTGGCACAATTTAAAAACAGAGATAAGATCACTATTTGTAGGGGTGGGACAAGTCAGCCAGGTGGTTAATTGGAAGAAATGGACACTGTTCTGTATAATCACTGAACTAATTGTAGCACATGGCCTTGCAAATTATGGGGGAAGTTCATGATGGCTGAGTTAATCTTTTTTAGCTTGAACATATTACTGTCATTTAGAATTTATGCGTGTTTATGGTTAGAGTGCATTTGTGATATGATTGTGTGTGTGTGTGTGTGTGTGAATATGTATGTGTGTTTTAATGGTTACTAGATACAAGTGGAAGAAAAAGGAGGAATAATTATAACTTCCATTGTGACTGAAGGAAATCAGCAAGGAGTTCCTGTGTTGTCCTTGGTGTGTGCTAGGAGACTCGCGGAGGATGCCATACACAGTTATCAGATGTCCTTTCAAGTATACTATTATACACGCAAGAAACTATTTTATACTAAGTAATTTAAACATGAGAAATGAACTGGACCAAAGACATGTTACTGAAAGCCTTTACTAAAGGAGACCTGTCTGTCTAGCAAAGATCTGAGGGGATTTTGCTCTCCCAGAGCGGTGTGGTTCTGAGGGCAGGGCACAGAAAGGGACCATCTCCTTGGAATTTCATGCGTGGAGTGCTCCTCCCCTGAACTAAAACTGGCTTCTGTACCGTGGTTCCAGGAGTGACAGCCACAGCATTACCTGGCGCTGACTAGAAATGCAGATCTCAGCCCTTACCCCTGATCCAGACAAGTGAGACACAACCATTTCTGTTTTAATAAGCGCTCTGGGTGAGCCTGATGCATGCTAATGCCGGAGAACCACTGACGCAAGCCTTAGTTGTGATACACGGGTGAAATTAAAATGTTTCCTTTTCTGCACAATAATTTCTATTAGTTATGCCAATCCCTTTTTAGTGTTTGAAATGCCTGTTCAGCCCTAATTAATGGCATTGCAGAAAACGAAGAGATAAGAAACGTTAAGCAAGCCATCATAGAGCACAGTAGACAGGAGGGCCAGGTGGTCCCCAAACTGCCTTCCAAAGGATACAGTGGGGGAAGGAGAAAAAAGGAAACAAAATTATAGCTCTACTGTGTGCTTTTTTGGTCTAATGAATTCTGATGAGCACCCAGCTGTGCCGCTGGCCCTGTGCTGCCCTCGGTTTGGGTCCGGCGTGCATATTCTCCATAGGTCCGCATGGTTGGCCCAAAGGAATCAGTCGGGTAGGCTTTAAAGTAGCATTCCAAAACGTAAAGTGGTTTGTTGGAGTGGCACGCTGACAGAATGAGGGCTGGGAGGGTGCCGAAGGAAGCGAAGGAAGATGACAAGGAGGGAGATGGGCTTCTTCAGGTGGTTGAAACATAATAATAATAAAAAGTGTGTTTGAAGGAGAGGGGATGTTCCTCTGAGGCATAAGAATTATAATCATAGAAATTAGGAGAACCAAGGGATGATGTGTCATTAGCTGACAAGAAATGGTTAAAAGTAAAGAAAGATAGAAAAGAGAGCCTTCTATATTCTTGAAGTGATTCTACTTCTTATGTGTAATTATTGCAACGTTTGCAGACAGAAATTACCAATTTTGCAACTATTAATTTAACACTCCAGGAATTAGAGAACCTAGTTTTTAATTTAAGTTTAATCACTTCCATGTAATGTACTTCTGTAGCTTAATACGTGAAAAAATATGTTTCAGTCAGATACAGCATTCTTTCTGAGCAAGCTCTATCTAATGTTAAGGAGCAGATCCTCTTTGGAAATGCTACACTATTGTCCTAAAATGAAAGTAAAAATCAAACTCTTGGAACAGAGAAAAACAACTCCTTTTGTCTTAGAAGCCACAATAAACGTTTTAAGTAGTTCAGTGGAAGACAATCATTGTATAAGACGTTGTTAGACAATACTGCAAATTTGTTAAAACTCAACACTGTATGGTATGATAGTTTCATAGTAGCTTACAGAAGGCTCATACTTAATTTGTTACACTTATTGCAGCTGCATTTCAGTTAAAACACCTTGCAATTTCCTTTTACTTTTTGAAATATTTTGAAACCCATTAGTGTGTCAGTGACTTGGCATTGCTCTCTAATTGCAGTAGATTTGAAGTGATAAAAATTGATTTTTGTAGCATATTTTGTAGAGTCAGCGCTGGTTACCTGAACACATTACAGTACCCTGTAGCTTAAAATACTGTATGTTGTTAGAAGCTTTCATTGTCTGAACTTGAGATTATGTGGGAAGTTTATTCTTCACTAAAAGTGAGATTTACATTTAGAGGAAATGTAGTGAAATGTGGAATTCTATGAATCACTAAGATATTGAAAATATATTTTAAAAGCCTCATTTTTTTTATCCACAAAGTTAAATTGTGCTATCTCTTATAAACAATAGGGTCTGGGGAACTGAAATTCAATGTATCAATCGCTAATAAACAATAGGGTTTGGGGAATCATGGTTTTTATTCTAAACATAAAGAAACAACAGAAACTATACAAGTTTACACTTCTAGAAATATTTTTGGCATCATCTATTATAACTAGCCTCAAAGCCACGTATGTTTTAGATTTAAAAATCACATTAAAATATATACTCACAAGCACATGAGTTGTAACTGCACATCTCAATGCACTTTTTGTAGTGACTCCCCATGTAACCATTAATGAGGCAAGGAAAGAGAACCTTTCGGGCACCCCAAGTCCCAGCGCCACCCTAACTCCTAGTTACAACTTCTGCCCGAAATAGCCACTGTTCTGGCTTCTATCACTATTTCTTTTTTTTTGGCTGGCTTTCAATTTCTGTACAAATTGAATAACATATTATGTGCTGCTTTCTGTCTGGCTATCATCACCCAACCTTGTAATTTGTGGACTATAATCTATTTTATTGCAGGAAACAATAATTAGTTCATTTTCAACATAATAATGTATTACAGTTTCCTAATCCATTTCGCTACTGATAGAAATTTGGTTTATCTCCAGTTTGGTTCTTTTATAAATAAGGTTACAGTGACCATTCTTGTATATGCCACACAATGCACAAAGCATACATTTATTTTGATTACATATGTTGCAGTAAGACTTCTGGGTCGTGAGCTTTGTGCTGTTTCAAGCTAGCAGGTCTCGCCCAGTGGTTCTTCTGCATAACTAGAGAAGACTGTGAGGGTGCACGGGCAGCGCATCGTGTTTTTCACGTGTCCTCCCTGGACCTAGAGCGAGGACCGCTCAGTCTGAGTTCCTAATCTTTTCTGTCTCTAAGAAAATTCCATATACTAATCTTTAAAAATAAAACTCAATTAGATTGTCATTCCTAACCCTAGAAAGATGATTATTTTGCTAATTGTATAAAATGCACATGTCGTAAAATTCAGCTAATATCCTCTCAGATTGTGGCAGGCATGAATAGGTCCCAGATCCATCATAGTAGGAACATAAAAACATCAGCTCAAAAATTGATTGGGTTACTAGACAGCTGGAAATATCCCCTACCTAGTAATAACGAAGAATTTAGTGATCACCAGTCTTCAGATATCCACTTTAGAAATATGTGAATGCTTGAAAATTCCCAGGAACTTTTTTCTGAACTCATTGTCTCCCCAGGCTTTTTTCTGTTTTACAGTATTTTTACCATCTAATGTTGGACCGCTTAGCCTCTAGAACACATCCTTCCTCTGTCACTTCTACCTGCTTATGTCTTTGATAAACATTTTGGGAGTATAATTAGGCTTATTTCAAAGTCATTCTTTTTTGAAAGTTGCAATCACTCTGCTAGTCAAGCCGTGAGTTTGTGTTTTCCTCATACAATCCTACAAGTTATTTCTGTCTCTATTAATACTTTTCGTAAATTTGAGCCCATTTGATCCCATGTTTTTTACAATGTGTATATTAGTTTAATGGTCCTAGACATGAAATATTCTAATTTGAAACTATTATGCTGCATGTTTCTTTCACTTTCTTTCTTTAGTAAGGTATTTTTTCTCATTTGTTAAGCAAATTCTATATTTAATTGAGTTTTCTTCCTTTAATGGGTGATACTGATTTTGTGCCCATCTTTGTAACTGAGGTGTCTTGTTTGAGTGTTTATACTATGTGGCATGTAAACTTGATGGCTAGTTTTAAAAGACAAATGCTACATTGAGGGGAACACTGGACTACAGGGGTAAGCCAGAGCTTTAAGCCAGTGAGGAAACGTGGCCACTCAACCGTAAGTGTCTAGATTGTGAGACTCCGCTGGTGAAGTGTCCCTGCGCCAGCAGAAGGAGCTTTTGCTGCGGCTTGCTCTCTGAATTGTTCCCAGAAGGAGGAGAGGGGGTGACTGCGTGACACCAACTGGCCTGCCCTGACGTTTGTTCTTCACACATGTGTCATATCAGACGTCTGAAACAATGCACTGGATCTTCGTCTAAGATTATCCTCTTATTCCCTGTTTCTGCCCGGCCCTTCTTGGGAGGGGGAGGTGGCAGTGCCTCACGGCCCTTGCTCGGGCTCCTTACTTCTGGCTCCAATGCTGTTCTTCTTGTATGTGTCCCCTAGACAGAGGTTTTCTTTCCCAGTGTTTACTTGTTTTAAAAGTCTATTAGCAGTTTTTTATGGGCTTTAGTCTGTTTTCTCTGTTTTATTTTCATGATTAGCTCTTCAACACTTTTAAAATTTTATATATATATGTATATATATGTATATATATATATGTATATACATATATATGTATATATATATATGTATGTATATATATATATTTTAAGTTTTAGAGCTTATACCTAAGTCTGGCAGTACGTGATTTTATGGTTGCTACTGTTTGTTTAGGAGCTAGTTCCAGCTGAGTTGTCACCTGATCAGATTTCAAGTTGATATCACGCTCCTATTTGCTGTAGAAGATCTGGGAGTTAATCCACTCGTGCTAATGTGTGTGGACTAGTTGAATTTTTACGTATATTACCTTGTAAAAATAGTTTTTAATATGATTATTATCTCTGTGACTTTACAATAGTTCTGTTTAAGTGATTCATAAACCTTACTGAAATAGAATTTTTGCCTAATGTTTGATAATTGAAATTGAGTAAGAAATAATACAATTTAACATAAATAAAATCGCTGTATTTGCAGAATTTGGAAAGAAAGCTATCAGCTTGAGTCTTTAAAGTGATATAAACTATATTTTACATGGACTATTTGTGTTCCAAAGTTCTTTTGATTTTGACACCTCTAAAATTGCATTTAGTGCTAGGCAGTAAGACAGTGTTACACAAAATCGAACCATCGGTGTAGGGAATGAAGTAGAGATTATAGTTGTTCTTTTAGGCACTTTATTTTGCTATAAATGAATTTTATAGTTCAGTATGGCTTCCTGAACTGTGTTTTCTGGTCAAGGTATTTTGTAAAGATTAAATTAAATTCATTGCAGTGTACATGCTTCCAGAGATTGTAATGACTTCTGTCTGTCTGAACAAAGAAATGATTTTTTTTTTTTCCTAGTGTAGGAAAAAGTTCTGAAAGACAGTTTTCCATCTCACTGCATCCTTGGAAACAGTTCTCATACCTCAGCTCTAAGGTTTTATTAAATATAAATTGAAGCGAACCTGTGTCAGTAAGAAGTAATGAAAACATACTTTCAGACATTGGTTGCCTTTCTCAGAGTAGGAGCGTAAAGGGCACTTCCAGGACTCCTTAAAGAATCTGCAGAGGCTGGGTGGAATCGAAGTAGCTGATTCATGTAGACTGTTAAACATTCTTAATGACTGGTCTGTGCACAGTGCACCATGAGTCTTAGCCAGGACAATGACATTCCCTAGCTCTCACTGCCATGTACTTCCTTAATCCCTGGAACCTGTGAGTGTGTTACATAGTGAAGGATCTTTACAGTTGGAATTGAAGCGTGCTGGTTAACAGCCTTTAAAATAAGGAGATAAACTTGGATTTTTTCCGATGGGTTCACATGGATTTTTAAAATAGGAAAAGGAAGGCAGAAGGAGCCGGCAGAGGAGAGGTTTAAAATAGTGAGACTCAACCTTCTGTTGATAGCTTTGAATATGAATGAAGGGTGGAGGCATGAACCACAATGAAGGCAGCCTCCCTCCTGAGGCTGAGAATGGGCCTTGGCTGCAGTCAGAAGGGAAACTGGGGCTCCTCCATCTTCATGGAATTCAATTCTGTCTCCTCAAACTGTCACTCCTCTAGAACCTCCAGAACACAACACGGAGCCTGCAGAAACCAGTTTTGGCTTTCTGAGACACAGACAGGGAAATAAATGAAGACTGACCTCAGGATTTCTGAACTGGACTACTATGAGTTAATTCATTTGTATTTTAAATCACCAAACTTGGAATAATGTTTTATAGCAGCAATAGAAAATGAATATAATTGGCAGTACTATTTTTTCCTGCCTCAAAATAAGAATCCTCTGGACTAAAGCACAGGAATCTCATCACTATGTTTATCTCATGCATCCTGGAACGAATACCAGATATACACAACTTAAAAAAAAAGAGGTTAATTTTGACTCACAGTTTCAGAGGTGTCTTTGATGGCGGGCTGTCTCCCAGGCAGAACGGCACTGTAATGCGAGGAGGGAGGAAAACTGTCCCCCATGCAGCGAAAGGGAAGAGCCGGAGAAAGAAGCAGCAGCAGCGAGCGAAAGAGCGGAAAGAGCGTATTTTTTCAGGCCAGCCACCAGTGACCAGCTTCTTCCCTGAGCTGGGCCCCCCTTCCTAACAGCGGGAGGTTAACCGGTGTCCCCTGACCTTTGGTAATAGGGACAGGCTTAGTTGAAGACCGTTCTCTCAAAGGGGGTGGGGTAGTCCTTGTGCCATGAAGGATCTAGGTCCATCAAGGCCTGACCTAGAAGGATAACTGACAGCAGGAGGGCGGGAAGTGAAGCTCTGCCTACTGTCAGTCGGCTGTGGCTGTGGCCTTAGAACCTGAGAGGAGCGGGCTGACAGGGGCCAGAGCTTTGCCCTCTGCCTGTCCTTCCCAGATGATTCTTCCAAGAGCACAGATTTGGAGTTGGGGACCAGGGATTAACCCACTGATGAGGTTAGCACTGTTAAAGTTTTATCGCCTTTGAAAGACCTAACCTCAAATGAGACTTTTGGGGCACACATCAGATCTAAACTGTAACACTCATTATGCAAAATAAGTTGAAATGATACTCTAAGTAATGTGGTGAGCACTTTCTTTCAGGTCTGCTCACTGAGGTGCTGGGATGTTACAGTGAGTGAAACCGTAGGAAGCCTGCCTACGTGGGGCTCACACTCTAGTGGCAATGATAGGCACTAAGCAAATGAGGAAGAAATGGAAACTCTCACATTTTTGTGAAGCTCAGTACTGTGTTTTAAAAATATTTTGTTCTACTTAAACTTCTTATGTAAGGCTTACTTTCATAGGTTCAGTTTCAATTTGAATAGGAAACCCATTATTTCTCTAGTGACCTGGAATTTTTTCATTTTTAAAGATAAGAGGAAAGAAGACTAAAAGGAAATTTAAGAGAAAACAGACAGGAAAAAAATTTTAGTTTTTGCAAAGTTTGGTATCTTAGTGTAATGGGTATGATCTGTACTCACAGATTCACTAATGTTTTCCACACTAATCTTCATTAGTAGGGAGTTTAAATCATCAACACATTAAGGAATTACAACATTTGAAAATATTTCTGAAGACTTTAAAAAAACATTCATTCCGTCACCCAGAAACTGTGAGATTTGAGTCAGTAGTTCTTACGTTAATCATCTACATTTCTAGAATTTGAAAAATAGAAAAAGTTGTGTGTAGTATGGATGCTCACATTTTATCACAGACAGGTGTAGTGATGATGTAAGTATAATTTGAATAAGAAAACAATTTGTAAAATGCTTTTTTTCTAATTAATAGACACCAAGTAGTCTTAATATGGGCGACTGAAAGTATCTTTAAAAGCTTTCATATTTGGCTTTATGAATTTTTATACTCAGTTAATGAAACATATATATTGTGCTTGTTGAATGAATCATGATTTTTCATCCTTTACATTTTAAGCGTAAGAATCAAGATAACTGATACATAAGCATTTTTGTTTTAGATTTGACACATTTTGAGTCTTATTGTCAAAGTCAGCAAGAAACTGGGTAAATTTTAAAAATCTGTCATTTCATAATTAGCTTATGTAGCAGATATGTATTGTTTATTTCAGTGAATAATAGAGTAATAGTAACACAGAGGAATTAGCAACACCAAGATTGAAACTTCAAAATCAGTGATATTTTTCCATATACCATGTAGCCAATCAGTAATTTATAATATTTATGTTACAAAGGAAAAATATTGAAAACCAATGAAATAAAAAATGATTACTGAAAAGTAAAGCAAACTAGTTATATAAAAATTAATAAGATTAATAAACTTGTAGGCAGACCCATTAAAGTAAAGGGAAGATATATTGAAAAATAAAGGGTTAAATGTAATCAAAGTCAACCATATTTCTATGTGCTAATAATAAGTATTTTAGAATGGAATTAAACTATGTAATATCATGAATTACAGAGTAGATGTCATACACATTTCCTACACATTAAAAAGATAATAATGACATATGGCGAATAGTTAGCTATTTGTCAGTAACTAGCTGCCAAAAATTTTGACTTTGATAAAATGAACAATTTTCTTTGAAAGGCATGTTACTAAAATTTCCTCCAAAAAGATCGCAGCACTTCTATTATTGTCTAAAGAAATTTAGTTAACTAAAATCTTTTGACTAGAAAATATAAAGTGTGAACAGTTGGGCAATGAAAGATAGTGATCCTGTTGAAACTTTTCTAGAAAACTTAAAAGGTGAGAGTAACACTTAGCCATTTCGTGAGGCCAGATTTCCTAAATAAGCTGTATAGATGGGTTGCAATGTAACAAAATTACAAACTAATATCCCTTATAAACACAGACACAACAATCTGTAAGAAAACATTATCAAATTGAATTTAAACCATTAAAAAAATAATACACTTCCCCCAAATCATAGATCCTTGAAATCATAAGGTTAACACCTGAAAATAAATTAATGCAATTCACCATGCCACACAGTAAATAAAAATGAAACGAAACATGGTAATTTTAATAGCTGTTACAAAAGCATATGACAAAATTGAGTCTTCATTTATGCTAAAGTTTCTTAGTGAAGCAGGCATAGAAGAGGTCTTCCTGAATCGGACAGAGGGGAGCTAGGGAAATCCTACAGTTCTTGTCATCATTGATGTTGGAAGACTTAATGCTTCCTCCTAAAGTCGGGAGTAATGGGAGGATGCCCAGTGTTGCCATCCTCATCCATTGTGTTATTTAGGATTCTAGGGATTCTTGTTCCAGCCCTTTCCCATCTATATATATGCATTTTTTAGGGTGATTATATATTTTCGGATGATTTTGTGTGTTATGTATCTGAACTGATCAACAAAAAGCTGCTGTGAAAATAAGTAAGTGTAGTAAGGACTCAGAATGTGACTTCAAAATGACGCGACTATGCAGCTCCCTGGCAATGTAGAAGTTGGAAATTGAAGCAAAACATGATTTACTAATTCATTAAAATGTAAAAAAATTTGAGAGAAAAATCTAAAAACGTATACAAAAAAGACTGGAGAAATAGCAGAGTGGTTAGATGTCTTGCCTAGCAAGTACTAGGCCCTGAGTTTGATTCCCCAGCACCACATACACTGGGTGTGGTGGCACATGCCTGTAATTCCAGCACTCAGGAGGCTGAGACTGGAGGATTGCTGTATGTGCAAGGCCAGCCTGGGCTACATAGTAAGTTCAGAACAAGCCTGAAATATAGTATGAGTCCCTGCCTCAAAAAAGAAAGTACAAGTATTACTGAAAAATTGAAGCAAATAGAGATATATCACATTTATGTATCTAAAATTGTATTGTTGTTAAGATAAAAAGTTTACAAATTTAAAACAGCTTGAATCAAAGTCCCTGAAAGAATTTTTTTTCTTTTTATTTTCAGTTGACAAACTTGTGTATATGGTGAGGGCCCTTTGGCCAAAGTAATGTGGTTTGGAGTGGTAGGACTGTTCTGCATCTTGATTGTGGTGAATACAGTATTATCACAGCAAAGGGAAGTTATATGTTTAATTGTATGTAAATTATTTCACAGTTGAATTTTAAAAATTAAGTGTTGGACACCTGAATCAGTAGGTATCCTTTGGTCTCCTCCGCCGTCTGCAGCTGGTGAGGAGTTCCTTTCTTAGGACTTCGCTTCTTGCCCCGATTACGCTGCTCTGCAGGTTCCCCTTGAACTGACACACGTTTTCTCCGATGCTGTACTTCTGTAGTGTTCCCCGGGGTTGTATCACTTCATTTTCTTCTCTAGCTCTCAGCCCTCCTCTCATCAGTGCACACAGTTTTCTCCTGAAGAGAAGGTCTGGGGCAAAATGGGGAGAAGGGGTTGGCCTTTTCTCCTTGCCCTGTAACTTAATTTAAATAACAACACACAGTATTTTGCTTTTAATCCTCTGACACTTTCTCTGTCACATTTTTTTTCTTTTATAACCACTAAAACATTTGAATACTGATTCTTAGAGAATTGCTCTCTTATTCTAGTCCCTACCATCTTCACTTGTATGACCACAAACTGTGAAGATCATAGTTTACTACAAGGTTTACTGTAAAACTTTGGAACAATTGTAGCAATGTCTTCGAAACATTCTGTCCATGGCAGTAAGAGTAATTTGTGATAGTAGATTTTAAGGGAAATATATCATTAGTAATTATATGGTTTTCTCATACATTACATGTTTATATTTCATTAGGCAAGTAGTGTGGAATTATTAACATTCATATATCTTCTCTCCAGGGAGCTATGTACTTATTTATGATTAATTTAAAAATATATGCCAGTTTTTATTTAATTTCCATTATTTAAAATAGTTCCTTAATAGAAAAATATGATTTTTTGCACTATCATAACGTACTTTAACAGCTAGTAAAATTATAGTGATTGTAGTTTGAAATATATATATATTTATTTGTGTTATATTGGCAAGTTACAGCAAATTATCAGAACATGTAGCGCCTCTTTTTTCTCATGCAAAGCATTTTCTTTGTCTTTGATCAGATGGCTCAAAAGCCATCTGAGTTCTTAAAAGCACTTCTATGGCTGATTTTTCTTTGAAGAAATACAGAAAGATTAAATTAGAATAAATTTTTTTTCAGACCTTTTAGGCCCAAATCACATACTTCTTATGCATTTCCCCTTCCTTCATTGTTTAGTAATGCTATCTATAATTTTAAAAAATGATATTATTCTCACTATAATGTGATCTTATGTTTTAGTGGGTCTTGTGATAGGTTGCATGAAGTGACATGATAAGGAACAAACTTTCTCTTTTTCTCTCTTCTGCTTATTAAAGTTAATATTAATACAAGTACTGAGCTACTTCAGTTGCTTTTAGAGTACTCCGGAATGTTCAATTACAAGGATATTGGGGGAAAACTAATCACTCAGATTTGAAAAGTATTCTTCATATAAACTATTGTTAGAAAACTTGAAAATTGGTTGTATGTGTCTCTTTAAATATAATATGTAAAATATCAAATCAGTTCACATATGATAGGACAGTCTTGCTGAGGCAATGTATATTATTGAGATTACCATTATAAGCAAGGATGAGGTGGAATAAACGATAACAACATTTTCATTCATGGACATTTTTTAGTTGTTGAGAATATAACTGGTGGACCATTAAACCAGAACTTGTATTTGATAGGCATCTAGGGCTGAGTTGATGGAATGCCTTGTCATGATGAAAAATTGAACAAGTTGCTTTTATCACTTTTAGTCATTTTGATCAAAGGGGAAGAAAAAGAGAGATGACTCACATGAATTTTATTTGAGCATCATGAAAGCTTTGGACACTTCTTTAAATTTTATTTCATGGAACTGTAGATTCCTTCAGGTAGAGAAGGGTTGTATATATCTCACCAGACATAATCTCCACTCGCTGTAGGAATGAGAGACTATAAAGGTTAAAGGATGTGCCAACCATCGTGTAATTTTAAGGGACAGAACCAAGATTGAAAACTATTTGGTTTAAAGACTTTTTTTTCCTATTGTTCTCCTATAGTGTCTGGGAGGAATTATATGTATGCATATGCAAATACATATACATAACATTTTCCCTTAATCTCAGTAAATGTATGTTATAGATATGAATATAAACAAGATAATGGGGTATATATTTTCTATTTTCAGGACATATTGTTATACTAAGTATGTCCCTAAAATTTAACAAGGATCCAATCATAGATTATTCTCATTACACAGTTCTCTGTAATCAGTAACAATCCATTAGACAAATAAAAACTTATTTGTATTAGAAAAATATTTTCTACTTAAAATTTTAGTGTTTGTCTTGTACAGTAACATCATAGTGGACACCATGAATCACTGGGTATTTAGTCTCCCTTCCTCACTCCCTTCCTTTCTTCCATTTTTCCATCCTGTGTTCTTCCCTAATCATATTTAAGTTATTTCATCTGGGACAAACATATTCAGAGAATGCGAATGGAAACTTTATTGACTACATATCTTGTTTTAATTTTCATTAGTACCCCCGTATTCAGCATTACAACTCTAGTCACCTTTCTGTCGCTGGAACGGAGTACCTGACGTCCGCACCTAAAAGGAGCAGCAGTTTGCTTTAGCTCACGGTTTCAGAGGTGGTGTGCGCTGCTGATGCCAAGGCAGAAGCAGCATCGAAGCAGCTATGGAGCGTGGCGGCCAGGAAGCAGAGAGACAGGAAGGAACCAAAGCGAGAGAGAGACCCGCAAAGCCGGCCTGGGGCCGGGCCGCCTCCTCCCCAGGGTCCCAGCTTCCACCCACACATGCAGCTGTGCGCCCACTGAACGCGGTGCCCCTGGGCCCGTTCACCTTCCACTAGCCCCACATCCGGTCACACGACATTTTCCTAGGACGTTTTGTAACAACATCATCACGAAAGGAAGATAGGCATCGTTGTTTAAATTTCTTAATACCAAACTGTTGTTACTGTGGATGGTTAGCAGAGGCAATTTACAACTGAGTCAAGAAAGTTTAGGTGAGGAAATGTAGCAAATCAGCCTTTGGTAAAAATGGGTTATTTGACAGATAGAAAATACTCAAATTATGGAACTATTCCACCATTAGATCTAAGTTTATGCAGTTACAATTTTCAATTTTTTATCTTTTATTGTAGTTTTTATTATCTTTTATTGTAGTTTTTAAATTTGTATACACATGAATTCCAAATTCTATAACACATTAGCAACATGGGGTTTGGGGAATCAATGAGCTTCTATGCCCACCCATTTTTCAGAGGTTCACCCCTTTCCTAGCTGACCATTGCCCCTCTTACTACTCTGTCACTCGTGTTGGGGCCCTTTTATGCCATTATTTTTGTGGATTTTGTAAGAGGGACACTCATCTATAGTCAGTCTTTTGTGTTTGGTCCATTTCCCTGAGTATAACTGACTCAAGGTGGGCCCCGTTTTCATTCAAAAGCTTCGTATCTATCTATCTTTATGGTTGTATTGTATTCCATTATGTATAAGTACCACAATTTCTTTAACCTTTTCTCTGTTGATGGACGTGGAGTTTGTTTCCAGGATTTGGCTGTTATGAATTGTGCTACTATAAACATGGATATGCATGTGTCTTTTTGGAATGTTGACTTTATTTCTTTTTTTAATAATTCACAAGTTCTAAGTAATTTTATTATAGTTTATCAATATAGTTCTAATTTATTACTGTTCTTGATAATCTTACTGTGCTTATTTTTTATTTTTCCCCCATTTTATTGATATGTACAAGTGCAGAATTAAAGGTTTACAATGGAGTTGAGCATTTTGTGCACATACATTTCTTGTCAAAGTGACAAGGGCTTTCCCGCTGTCCTTTTGACCCTCCCCCTACCCTTTCTACCCTCCCTTCACCCCCCTCCCCCTCTTTCGCTTTGTCTTTCGTTTAAAGTTCCATGAGATAGTTGTGGTCTGGGTCTCTCATATCAGAGAGACCATCCGATGTTTCACCTTCTGCTTCTGACTCACTTCACTAAGCATGATATTCTCAAGTTTCTTCCATTTGCCTGCGAAAACATCCATGCTGTTGGACCTTACAGATGCGTAGTATTAATGGTGCTGGGAAAACTGGATATCCACATGCAGAAGAATGAATCTAGTCACACACCTATCACCATGCACCAAAATCAAATCAAAATGGATTAAAGACATAAACATTAAAAATGAAACACTAAACCTTCTGGAAGACAAAGTAGGCAAATTTCTAAAAGACATAGGGGTAGGCAAAGATTTTCTTGACAAGACACCGAGAGCAAAAGAAATCATCCCCATGATCAACAAATGGGATCTTGTCAAATTGAAAAGTTTCTGCACAGCAAAGGAAACTGTCAACGTTGTAAATAAAGAACCAACAGACTGGGAAAAAATATTCACCACCAACACCTCAGATAAGAAACTCATAACTAGAATACATAGGGAGCTAAAGAAAATTAAGCCCACCAAAATAAAGGATCCTATTGAAAAATGGGCAAATGAAATGAAGAGGCAGTTCACTCAGGAAGAAGTACAAAGGGCCAATAGATACATGAAAAGATGCTCAACATCTCTAGCCATAAGAGAAATGCAAATCAAAACAACGCTAAAAGATACCATCTCACTCCAGAGAGAATGGCTTATATCAACAAATCAAATAGCAATCAATGCTGGCGAGGCTGTGGGGAGAAAGGAACCCTCCTGCACTGCTGGTGGGAGTGTAAATTCGTTCCACCACTCTGGAAAGCAGTATGGAGAGCTCTCAAAAGACTAGAAATAAATATCCCCTTTGATCCAGCGACACCCCTCCTGGGAATATATCCAAAAGAGGCCAAAACAGCATATAACAGAGATATACGTATACCCATGTTCATAGCAGCACAACTAACAATAGCTAGAATGTGGAAGTCACCAAAATACCCATCAACAGACCAGTGAATACACAAACTGTGGTACTTATACACAATTGACTTTATTTCTTTTGGAAACATGTCTAGTAGAGCAGTAGCTGGATGAAATGAAATTTCTATTCTCAACCTTCTCAAGAATCTCCAGACTGCTTTCCTTAATGGTTGTATCAAATTGTGGTCTCAGCAGTGGAGTAGAATTCCTACTTTCCTGTATCCTCACCAGCAGTTGTTGTTTTTTGAGTTCTTGATGTAGGATTTTACCTATTTTGTCTTTCTAGCTTCAGTGTTTCTGTTTTGATGTTTAGTTCTTCAATTAAATTTGATCTGATTTTAGTGTGTGGTGACAGATATAAATTTAATTTCATTCTCCTGCATGTGGAAATCCAGTTTTCCCAGCACCATTTATTCAAGATTCTGTCTTTTTTTCAGTGGATTGTTTGGCCCCTTTGTCAAAAATCAGGTGACTGAGGGTGTTTGGGTCTGTTTCAGTATCCTCAATTCTGTTGCACTGGTTCTCCTGTCTGTTCTTATACCAGTTCCAGGTAGATTTAATCAACTGTTGCTTTGTAGTATTTTTTGAAGTCAGGAATTGTGATTCCTCTGGCTTTATTCTTGTTACTTTACAATTTTCAATTTTAATAATAAAAAATAGGCCATAGACAGAGCAAATAAACCTCATCTTTACTTGATAGCTTTTAAAAGCAGAGAATTTCATAGATGGAAGTATGGTATCTTAGACTAGTACACTACACATACCAAAAACACAATATGAGAAGTGAAGGACAATAAATTTCACTATTAACTGAACAACTGACTGAAGAAATCATTTTATCTTACTTAAAGCAAATATTAGAGCCCAAAGTATTTAATATAATGAGCTCAAAATATTTAATACAAAATAATGAAAGATAGAGTAGAAATGTTAACTGATTATATTTTTTTAGCAAAAGAGAGGGGTTAATAATGCCTTTTACCTTTGACTGTAAAATCAAACAATGAATACCTTTTACATGAAGAATGAAGGCAAGGAATGGAAATCTTTTCGTTGGTTTTGCAATCTTCTCTCTCATTTCCTAATGGGTAACTACACCAGGTGTAGCACCTGGGTGAGAAAATTCTCAGCTGGATATCAAAACTATATTGCTCTTCTTGCAGTGCTAAATCCATGTGGAAATCCTAAAAGGAACTGGGAAGTTTTGGCTCAATTTTATGCTGTCTGGGAGGCACCATTTAGTATTATTTGGATTGGTTTATCAGAGTAAGAGCTGGATAGCACTTTTAAAAGACAGTGAGACTAAGGGAAGAGACTAATTTATGGTATAACGCTGGTTAAAAATTGACAAGACAAGAGAAGAAAACTCTGTATAAATTATAGATACAATTTAACTATAAGCTAATATAAGCCAAAGCCCAACACTATTCCCTCATTTCAATAGCAGCATCTGTTGTTACCACTTTTATTCTTGGATCAGTTTTCCAGTGTGAAGTGACCATTACCTAGCAATCATTTACCAAGCTCCTAACCATCTTATCCTAATCTTATGTTTGGGTAATATTTAGTAGTTTTTTATTTTTTCTCATTTTATGTGTATATATATATATATATATATATATATATATATATATATATATATGCATACACAATACATAATGTTTACATCGAACTTGCATTTCTTTATTTACCTCAGTTAATTTTTTATTTGTGGCTTCTGTATGCTCAGTAGGTGCTCCCGTTACACCCCAGGTGTTCAGGAGTCTGTGGCCTTTCTCTTTTCTCTGCAACTGACTCCCGTGCCAGTTTTATCCTAAGCACTATTTAAGACCCCCAAAATCCTGATGTGCTTTTCCAAGTCTGGTTTTTCTCTAAACAGTTCACCGTGGGTTCTTTTCTAAAAAAAAAAATGGCTCCTGCTTACCTCACAGCCTGTTACAGCTGCCGAGTGCTGCTTCTGGTCTGGTTCCAGGAGGCCTTTTCTAGGGAAAGCTTGCATTCTGTTTGTAGTTTGCACTACCCACAGGCTTGTTTTTGGAGGCTGGAGCTAACATCTGCCACCAGTTCTCACTTCTCCTGGATCTCCACTTACCTTGATTAAAGGTTTCAGGCTCCAGGCGTTTTTCCTTTTGTGGAAGCCGGCAGTTTATTGGGGCAATTTCCTGGGCTGCTGTTTTCCCCCACTTCCCATGTGTCTTTTGGATATCTGATCTTCTTAGGGCCTTTTAGTTGTTGGTGGCGCCTTCCTCTTCAAGCTAATACGAACAGGCAGCTTTTAATTATAATCTCAACTTTTTAACTGAGTCCCAGAGGAGACATTGCCTGCCTCTGATACTCAGCCACCATCTTGATTGAGCCTAGTATTTTGTAATTTTCAAAGTGCTTTACATTTTCATTCAATTCATTTTTTTCACCTTCCTTCCTTCCTTCCTTCCTTCCTTCCTTCCTTCCTTCCTTCCTTTCTCCCTCCCCCTTTCTCTCTCCCTCCCTCCCTCCCCCCTTTCTCTCTTTCTCTTTTCTTTCTTTCTTTCTTTCTTTCTTTCTTTCTTTCTTTCTTTCTTTTCTTTCTTTCTTTCTTTCTTTCTTTTTTTCAATGGGATCTCACTCTATAGTATAGACTGGTCCTGAACTCACTATGTAGCCAAAACTGGCCTCTAGCTCACAGCAATCCTCCTGCCTCAGCCTCCCATGTACTAGGATTACAGGTGTGTACCACCACTCTTGGCTTATGTGGTGCTGCGGAATGGAGCCCTGGGCCTCACACTTGCTAGGCAAGTGTTCTAACCACTGTGATAGTCCTCCATCCCTTTTCTTCCATTTCTTAAACTTGTGAGATAGTCATTACTGTTCTCCTCTTACTCCTAAAATTAGGAGACAGGAGCAGCACAGGTTTCCAGGTGTTTGGCACACCTTGCAGTGTTCTCAGTTCCACAGAATTGCTCCTACAAATATCGCTGTCCTGGAAAACAGAGACAGTGATGACATATTGTTGGATATGTTCACGATTATCTTTCCAATTTTGTTGGCAATATAATTTATTTGGAGCCTGATTTTCCTGATTTAATACTTGTCAACTGAATGACTATATAATATTGCTCACCTGAAAGCCATCAAGCAGAAGAGTCTCTGTGGATGGTGCTGAAAACAACATGCAGCCGGGGACATTTGGTCACTCTACCTGTAGGTTCTGCACTTGCCTTTAATCATGGGCCATCTTTCGGAAAGGCTTGGGCTAAAATCCAGTAAAGTTACTAATAGAAACATGTTCACTGAATTCACATTTAAGTAAACTTGCATCTTTTCTTTTATGGAACTTCAGTTTGTCTTTGTACATTACGTTGTTGCACTCTTATTTTCGAGAATCCAAGGTATAAGAAGGTCAGGGCCGCATGTTTAAATCTGTCGCTTTTTACCTATAAATACACAGATCCTAATGCAGTCACTGGATTGGGTCCCAAAGAGGTTCCCCACAGCGGAGCTGGGGAACTCAACTCATTTCATCCACAGGGCAGGTTGTGTCAATACGTTTGCTGATTCTTTCACAGAAAAGTAATCTTCAGAATGTGTCATTAATAGATATACAAAGATTTATTGGGCAACATTTAAAATACATACACTCAGAATAAAGTACAGGGCTCTGGTGGGAGAGACTGGCATGATGGTCTGGGAATGGGAGTGGGGTGTTACGTAGCCTTGGGGCAGAGTTGGTGGAATTTGTGAATCTGAATCTGTGGTAAAGGGCGAGGAAAAAGCTTGGGCTCAACTTAGAGGTGAAGAGTTTTTATAAGAAAAGGCAGAGGCTAGACCTCATCTGCCCCCCGTGTTTAACTTAGGAATTTAGGACTGAGTACTCTGGAAAAGAGAACGGTTGTAAGCTGCAGTTTTTGTTTTAGGTGAAGAGTTTTTATAAGAAAAGGCAGAGGCTAGACCTCATCTGCCCCCCGTGTTTAACTTAGGAATTTAGGACTGAGTACTCTGGAAAAGAGAACGGTTGTAAGCTGCAGTTTTTGTTTTTTAAATACAGTATTAGTATTATGGTGTTCCTTGACTCATTTTAACCTAACTTTCTTTTTTTTTTTTTTATAAAAATCTATATGATAGATAGACTTTTCTTCCAGTTGGTAAAGATGGAGGCGTTAAGATTTTCTTCCTTTGTGCCAAAATATAACATTATTTTCTGCAGGTCAAAATTGAGAGAACATTAGCAAGATTTAATCAGGCTGGTTTGAGTTGTCAAAGAAAGGCTGATTACCATTTGTTTAAAAAGTAGAAGTCATTATTTCTTTTTGGTAGCCATAGATTTTAGGAGAAATATCTTTTCATAATCTGATAATGATAGCTAAGGAAATTATAATATTTCAGAAGAAGTTGAAGAGCTCTTGGATGACTTATTCTATTTTTTTCATCTCAAAGCATTTCTTTATTTTGTTTTCAGTTCAAAATACTTAAGTATTTAGTCTTGGATTTAATGTAAGATGCTTTTCTTTTCCACTGTTACTTTAAAATAAGACTTTTCCTGTTTTCTTCCCTGAGGCACTTTCAGTTACATGTTCCCCATAATTGAAATTTGTTAATGGAGTGCACATTTTCAAGGTAAATGGAACCCTTTTGTGTAGTGGAAGTGCTTTCTGTTAGGACAAAACCCTCACTGTTCTAGCCGTGTGCATTCACGTCTGTCCTGTCCATCCTCCCACACATCCTGTCATTAGCGCCCGATGTGGGCAAAACACGTCCAATGCCAGTGTTTTCATAAAGATGGGTCACTGGGGCACTGCACATAATGTGCCTTATCTCACAGGACAGGTGCATTATACCTACTGTATTGAGAAAGAGAAAGATAAACTAGCTAGAAACAAACAAATCAACAACAACAATAACAATAAAAATGAAGAAGAAACGAGTCATTTTCATTTTGTAGGATTAAAATACAATACAAAGTTTCTTCCAAAATGAGAAATCTTCCCTCCTTTGTTAGGTGTATAGATTTAGATGTTTATAAAATGTTCCAAAATCAAAGTAGAAACTTTTTTTCCTCTTTTTTCAGGCTCAATAACCTGAGCTGTCATAGGTATTTCTCCAGCCTATTTAGTTTTTAACTATATAGTTTCAGTTTATGTTGAATGTGTGCCTAAACTGAACCTGAAATAACCATACATATTAGTTTAGCATTTAATTCACCTAATAAAATCAGCCAGAAAGCAGTAGTTGGAAATTGTTGCTCATATCAGGAAGTTTTTTAAGAGCTTCAGGACTCTATGTAAATTAGGAGGGAAAAGAAAAAGAGGCCACCATTTTCATTTCTCCAAAGGGAGATTGTGTCTTGTTTTTGTTAGCTAGTGGGCCAATGTCTTCTCTTCATATTCCTCCCACTGCCTGTTGTGGGCAGAATGACGGTCCACCCAAAGCTGTCCAAGTCATAGTCCTTAGAACCTGTCACTATATTATGATACAGGGTATATTACTTTGTTAGGGCTGAAAAAGCAATGGTCCACAAACAGGATGATTTAAATTTACAAAAGGTGGTTGGCTCACCATTCTGGAGTAAAGAAGTCCCAAGTTGAGCTTCCAGAAGTTTCATGCCCCCTCTAAAACCTGTGGAGGAAAATCTTCCTTCCTCTTCTACCTGGTGGCCGTAGGCGCATCACTCATTCATCACATAGTCATCGACTCTGTGTGTCCCTGGCTTCACCTGGCATTCTCCTTTCTGCATGTCACCTTTTGTTTAAGAATATCTGTCACATTAGATTATGAACTCATGTTAACTAATTACATTTGCAATAACCCTATTTTCAAATAAGTTTACATTTTCAAGTAGTACCTTGAGTTAGAAGTTCAGTGTATTTTTTGGTGGGGGACACAATTTACCCTCTAACACATGGCAGTGGATAATTAAGGTTGTAGGTTGTTAATCAGCTGACTCTGGTGGTGAGGTTATTTTGGACTACTGAAGTGGATCCCATGGACTCACAAAGGTTCGTAAAAGGGAAAGAGGGATACAGGTGAGCAGAGTTGGTGATGCTTTGTATAAAACTCTCAACCTGCTCTTGCTGGCTTTGAAGATTGGAGGGGCTCGTGAGCCAACACATGCGGGTGAGAGCTGGTTGCATGCTAGAAGCTGGAGAAGGCAGAAGGCTCTCGTTGGTCCTCTGGAAGGAACACAGTCCTC
The DNA here is from genome assembly GCA_004027205.1 of Ctenodactylus gundi. Lineage (NCBI taxonomy): Eukaryota > Metazoa > Chordata > Mammalia > Rodentia > Ctenodactylidae > Ctenodactylus > Ctenodactylus gundi. The sequence goes on from PVKB01002285.1 coordinate 135,407, forward strand.
CCCACACATAAACTTTAGACTAGCAAGTCCTGTTTCCAGCTCTGTGCTCTGGGAAAGCAATGAAGGTTAAGGATTCCTCCTCACTTTTCAGAGTATCATGAAGGTCAACAGCAAGGGACCACCTGCCCTCACCTACGTTGAGACAGCACCAGACTCCCTCTTTTGTATTACTCCTATCAACTTGTAGGTGCGGAATCCAAAGAGTCTAGACTGACAATTTCAAGTTTTGCATAAACATAATAACTAAATGTTAATTGAAATTATTTAGTATTTTATAGTTTATATGATTTATCAGCAGCTTTGAAAGGTAATTGTTTTCTTATTGAAGATGACTTTGTTAAAGCGATTATCTTGCTCTTAATTTTATACGATCATTTGGAGCTAGGATAGGACCGATGAGACAGCCCCATTGTCACCCTCACCACTGTTTAAGCCAGTGAGTTCTGTTAATGACTCTTACTCAGTATGTACAAGAAAATGACAAACACAATCTACATAGAAGTAGGATGAATTCACTGACCATTAATAATACACAAGTACATTTGTGTGGAAGCTATATTTTAGGTTTTAGTTTATTTGTACGTATGGTTTCATTGCTATCAATCAGAAGAGATGTATTGCTTTGTGTTTGGTACATAAAGTTTAAATGTAAAAAGCAGAAATTATTAACTCACTAAATTTTTGGAAAGTGTTGAGTGACATAAAGAATATCTTATACTCCCATACTCGCAAGTTCAGTTAAGACTGTATTGTACCTGTAATTCAACCATATGGAACAGAACATTCACATAATTGCCAGCCACAGATCGTCATCCTCTGTCAGTGATAATAAAATGAGAAAATGCTCTTGCGGTTGAAGTAAGCTTAATTAAAGGGAAGCACTCCTTGCATCTAGTTAACTTCATTTGGAAGGAAGGTCTGGTAGGAGTCTGTGAAGGATTTTGAATATGATGAAAGGACGAGATAATGAAGGATAGACTTGGAGTGTAAATAGAGAGGCTGCACCAAGATTCGGCCTTGTGTACACTGCACGTGCTAATGCTGTGGCCAGTATGGCCGAAGACAACATCTGTGCCCTGATGTGTTCTCAAGGCACATCTTTTTGGAGTAGAGTCGCTAGGATGCCTAGACCCAGTGGCTCTTACAGATGATCAGTTTGGGGCACCGTCTACAGCTCAGTGAGAACAGAAGGGGATAAAATAATAGAAGAGTGAGGCAATGTGATGAGCGCATGGAAATTTAACCTGAAATAGGTAAGACATTATCAAATATTATAGAGTTTTACCTAGTGGCCTACAGTCCATATTTTTCCCCAGTGAGACAAATAGGAATAAGTGAGAGATATGCCCCTGGCCTTCTTGGAATGAGTGGAATTGTGAAAAGACTTGAGGGATTTTCTCCTATGAGACACTAATTTCTCCTCAAAGTGCAAGGCAAGTAATTTGTTGAGAATTGTGGAAATGTCTACAAAGATAATCTTCTGAACTTTTAATGAGTTTGTATATCTAACGATTTCTCAGTCGTAAAATATTTGAAGATGCCGAGATAGTGCATGCCTTCCAGTGACTCACTCATGTCCTTCAATGGGGGGAGATTTTGAAATAATTGTGAGAGAGAAGGAGGAGAGGGATATGAAAGAAAACAATAAGCAGAGAGAGAAAAGGGAAAGTAGAGGATAGAGGCATAAAATATGATCAGAAAGACATTGAGGAAATGCTGGTTAGCCCAACAGGAAGCAGAAAGTGCAAGGTTGATGGGATAATTCATGCCATGATGCCAGATTTTTATCATTCCTAGGGAAACTGTTGCTAGGTATCGTGAGAATTCATTTTACCTCTTTAGAATATCTCTCATCAGAATCTATTTCATATTTATTCCTAAGATTTTTGTGAAAAGACTTTAAAATCCATAATCCCAAAACATGGAGTGAAGATAGAAACCCATAAACCCATAATGAAATGAATGATAATGATCCTCCCTCCTAGAGGCTCATTTTCCAAGACTATAAATTTGAAGAATTCTTGATTAGTCTGCAGCATACTCCGATACCAGAAAATACTAATTAGTATAAGATTTTAGGTGATGGAGTGTTAGTCAAATTCAGATCTGTGCACAATTGACGGTCTATCCTTGAGAGCTAAATATTTTATAAACATACTGAAGTTGAGGATAATGAGGGTACTACAGAATGTATCTTAGTCTTTTCTTCGGGAAATGGGCAATTTATAGTAGCAGAGGTAATAAATAGCAAATATGTCAGAGAGGAGTATGTCTTTCAGCTCCAAAAATTTACAGCAGAGCTACAGTATAGAAACAATGATATGAGCATATGGACAGACATACAGACTGGTGGAAAACTCTAGAGAGCCTGGACATGAGCCCTAACTGAGTTTTGGCAAGAGTGCAGTGACTGTTGACCATTAATTGTAGAAAGGACCATCTTTTCAACAAAGAGTACCAACAAAACTGTATCCACCTGCAAAACAGTGAAATTTAATGCTTATATAAAAAATTAATCCAAGCCAGGCGTGGGGGCACATGCCTGTAATCTCAGCACACAGGAAGTCTGAGGCAGAAGGACCTCAAGTTCAAGGCCATTACTGAGCAGTTTAGTGAGACCTTGTTCAAAATAGAAAATAAAGAAAGAGCAGCAGGTGCAGCTCAGTGTTAAGGCTCTTTCAATTCATGGTATGTAAGTAAAAAAGAATTAACTCAAAATAGATAGAAGACCTTCCCTAATAGCAAAAACACAAAACCTTTAGAAGAAAACACGAGGGAAGAATTTTCATGACATTGGATTGGTGATCTCATGGTAATGACACCAGCAGCACAGCCAAGAAATAAATGAAAATATCAGCTTTCTTAAAATTAAGGACTTTTTGTACATCAGAGGCTACTGTTGAGAAAGCAAGAAATAAAATCTCTCTTGAATAGGAAAATATTTATTATACACTTATATATGATTTACAAATAATTATATATGTGTATCTGATAGAAGATTAATATCCAGAATATATGAAGGCTTTTAAAAAATTTAGCACCTCAGCCCTTCCCAGTTTATAAAAATCATTTAGGGGACATAACGAGATATTTGCCCAACTATGTATATATTAAAAAACACAGAGAAATATGCTGATCATTAGTAATTACAGTAATGCAGTTCTAAACTACAGTAAGATAAAACGACATTCCCATTAGCATTGTTATAATCCCAACAGTGATGATTAATTGTTGGCAAGGATGTGGAGAAGCTGGGACACTTTTTGCATTGCTAATCGGTGCAGCCGCTTTTTGGTGGTGTCTTGATACCACGTTCTAACAACCCTATTTCCCAACAGTTCCACTGTTAGGGGTACATACAGATGCACACACACACACACACACACACACACACACACACACACACACACACACACACATGCAATAGAATTGAAAGTAAGAAATAGACTTTCCCAAGTACCTTTTAGTAATGGAACTGTGATACAGGCAAAACATGGAAGTGACATAAATGTTCTTCAGCATTAATGGATAAAATGTTATTTCAGTTACACACAAGACAGTATAATTTATCTTTAAAGTGAATGGAATTTTGATATGTGGTACAATGTGAATTCGCCCTATAAGCTATGTTCTTAGCAAAATAGTCAGACACAGAAGGACAATTGTTGCGTAATTACGTGAATGTAACACAAGTAGAAGAGGCAAATTAACAGAATTAGAAAGTAGGAAGTAAGTTGGCAGGGGCAGAGCAGATTTGGGAAAAGCAAGTTATTATTTAATGGGTACGTTTTTGTTGGAGATGAATGAAAGTCTTGGATAGTACGATACATCATACGTAAATTAATGCTGTATGATATGCACTTACAATGGCTAAATGATTGCTGTTATGCTATGTATATTTTACCATGATAAGAGATAAAAACCATCTGTTTGCATTCATGAATTTGAAGTGGGTGCAGTAAGTGTAGTTGAATATGTTCCTTTGTATAGCCGGGGAAATTGATATGCCAATGCATGACTGAGAGGGCTTATATTTAATTGGAAGGGTACTGTAGATTCTTATGAAAGGAAGCATTATGAATTCAGAGAAAGAAGAGATTAGAGGGGGTTTTACTAGTTGGAAAAGGCTCTATGAGGATGGAGCATCTGAATAGAATCCTGAAAGATACTCGTATTTGACATTTGGAAGAAGAGGAAATTAAGTCTTGGTAAAGGAAACAAGGGACATAAATCTTGGGTTCTCTGGTTAGCATGCTCTATTTCAGGGAAATGGTATAGGATAAATTTGAGAAAACGTCTAGTGTACCTGACATGGATAAGGATATATAAGGTGGTTTAGCTGTGCTTGCTTCACTACCATGAAGAGTTTGGACATTTTCCTCCAGGGATCTGGGAGCCAGTACTCTGTGCCATGGAGATGCTGTGATCCATTTCCACATTTTGGAACAACTAGATGGACATTACTTTGTAGAGTGGATTAAAGTGAGATTAGGAAATATTAAAGAAGTGTGGAGGAATTGCTCTTCTCTTTCTAAGTGCAGTGTGACCAGCTCTGTGACTTTGGGAAAATCACGTAATCCCTGCAGTCTTTCCGATTTCTCATCTGTGAAATTACGGGTTTAGTCGTGGTAGTAGAGTATAATGAGGTGAATTAAAGGCATACTTTTAGAATGTTTAGGATCTGCTTTTAAACTACTTACTGCAAAATATTAATTGAGGGAGAGTCATACAAAATTTCTGTAGAATTGGATCCTATTACAAAACTAAAACAAAACTTTATAGTTAAGTGTAACAGTGAATATTATATGTTTTTAGAGAAATGAAGATAAATGCAGAAAAGGCCTACATTTTGTAAAATATGTGACTTATTCATGATGTTAATAGTTTTATGATTTCTGAAATAATTATTATATTTTAAAATTAGAACTAAAAAGATTTTTTTTCTGTAGATTAGAGTTTAGGCCTCTGGGTTTTTTTTTTCAGTAGTACTGGAGATGTGTTGGGGACCTCAAGTGGGGAGATGGTATGTCAGAAGAGAGATCTGAGAGAGATATCTGGGCAATTGGCAGGAGTTGGAAGCTCTAATTATTAAGTAGGTGGGAATTCGAAGCCTTTTCTGTGACTTAGATTACTTTTGTTCAGTTCTTTTACTGAAGAGAACGTCTGAAGAAATTTCCATATATTGAGTATATCTAACCTATCAGACAGATGGTCATGAGTATAAATAGGCCTTGACTGCTCTTTAGGAATTCAGGTATATTTATCTATTTGGCTTGATAAATTCTTTTCACACTGGCTCTTCCAATGTTTTGGTTTTCTCCTTAAGATGCTTAATTACCTACTGACTCCTTTTGACTCGACTGTCACTTATGGTCGAAATTTCTTAGTAGAAGTGTGATCAGTTGGACCTTAATTTCCTCTCTTGTGTTGTATGTAACTGTTAATAGTTCCCTATTTTCTTTTGCAAACTTATCCAGTTAAAGAGCAAACTCCTTTTTATCACAATTTTAGGAAACATGTTGCTGTGTTGTAGTTGTATGAGAGTCCCTGGTACTGCTGATGACTCATTAGGATGACTTGAAATTCAGAAAAGCTCTGTTCTCCCAGTTACTGTTTATTAGGAAAAGGGTAAGACTAAAATTAAGGAAGAGAAAAAGTCATAGAGTGAAGTCCATGAGAAATCAGGCATGAGGTCCCTGATACCTTTTTCCAACAGAATTGCATGGATGCACTTGATTTTCTAGTAATCAGTTGTGTTAGTGTTACTAACCAAGAAAGCTCACCTGGATATGACAATCACATAATTCATTTTCTACATAGTTAGAGTCTTTAGAATGAAACGAATCACTGTCAGTAGTGAGAGATAGGACAAGTGTTCTGTTTGGCACTAACCTGGCCCCACTGTGTTATATGACTACCTTATATAAAGTAGATTGCTTGAAAAATTTTATTTACCCCTATGTTGCCAAGATAGTAACACACATTTATTATTCTATTTAATTTATAATTTTTATTAATTCTCATTGAGCTGTTTCTTAATTTTAAGTTAAGTTCTTAACTGTTCTTGCTGTTACTTCTTTGTTGTAGATATTTTTTGTAAGATGATTGGTTATCAAAAGACACAGAATAAAATAGTTAACAATGAAATAAAAGCCATACTTTATACTAAGTGATGCCAGGTAAGAAAAATTCAGCGGAACTTACACCTTGTAATCAATACAACAAATATATAAAATGTAAAGATGCTTGTCTCTTTTGTTTTATAATAGGTGAAAGCTTTCAAATTTTAGATTTGATGAAAGCATCATAACAATATTAGTAGTGATAAGAAGAATGAGGACCTCTTGAGAACAATTTGCCTATGGAACAGTGTGAACCACTTTTATTTCTTTTGTTCATAGTCATTGTTTGTTGCATACATTAATTAGAAATCTCTTTTAATGAAATCTCTAGCAATTTATTGGGAACAGTTACTTTTACATAGCATCTTTATTAGAGAACAAGTAGCTCCACAAACCAGACTTTACCTTTCCCCTGACAGGTATGTAAAATTATGTCTCTTTTCTTGGTAATGGGGAAGGAGGCAACATAAGTCAGATCAGCAGAATTCTTTATCTTACTCCAAGGGTTGGCAAGCCAAAGTTTGAAAAACAAATCTGTCATTTTTTTTAAACATCCCATGAGCTTGCGATGTTTGATAAGGAACAAAGTCCTATAAGAATACTGTTTTGTGCCAAGTTGTGTGAATTCAAGTCTTAAGTGTCCATAAATTGAGTTTTAGTGGAATGTAGTCACGCTCCTTTATTTACATATTGCCTATGGCTGATTTTGTGCTGTAGTGTCAGAGATGAGGAGTTGCAGCCGAGACCAGATGGTCTGCACACCTGACATATTTTTCTGTCTGGTTTGGTACAGAAAAACTTGTTGACCCTGATCTGCTCAATCAGTAAAATCATATGTCCCGTCTTTTTTGTTCTATGACTTTTATAATTCGTAACTTTCACAAATCACAAATGGAATTACTCTTGTGAAAAAAGCTTCGGGTTAGCATAATAAGTCATGGAGCTATTCAATTTTCTTTCAATGCACTAACCTTTCTGTTCTTTCTAACACATTTTTAATATCTCACATTCACATTGCACTTTAATATGATTCCCTTGTCATCAAGTTTTAATAATGACAGAATAATACTCACATTAAACCTGTGGCCACATTTTAGCCTTTCACGTCTGTTAAGAACTTGTCTTCCCACAGAGCAGTAATGCTCTAGTTTGGGGCTTCCAGTTTCAAATGCTCATCATGCAGGTGCTCTTCCAATCTGCCTGCTGGTTGAGCTGCACTCTTGCACTCTGCGGTAGCAATGGCCTGGGGCAGATCTAGACTACACAGTCTTACATGACAGTGAGCAATGTAAGAACAGGAAGGGCTTATTTTGTATAACTCTTTCACAAAGGATAAAACTTGCCCAATGTATCTCACAAGGCATCCCTTAGGGAACACTAGGTAATGTTTTAAAACATGACCATATCTGCACTCACTGGGTGACATTAAATAAAACTAACTAATCACACTTTGTTCCTTTGGGAGTTTTGACTAGATACTCAAATATTTCAGTAAAATCACGAATCCATAGGAAAGATGAGGAACTAATAATGACTGTGGAATAAACAACCAAGAGGATCTGTTTCAACTTCTAACTTTATATTTCTCTTTCTGTAAATTTCCAAGTAAAAACTAGTGCATAAATTAAGGAAATACGAACTTCAAGATATTCTAAAAGAGAAACATCTTTTTGAACTGAGATGCTCCTGGGAATGTGCAAGTATGAAACTGACAGTGATCTCAGTAGAGAGGAGAAGGAATGCTAGCACAAGAGTCTAGCCACAGAAACAGCCAAGAAGGTCTTCAGTTGTGGAAGGTTCAAGTATACAAGGGGAAAGGATACAATCAGGAAAGCTTGGACAGAAAGCAATTATGTGTATTTTACTGGCCTTTAACATCAACTTAATGATTGAGTGTGTTGATTGAGAATGAGGAGTTAGGTATGTGATAACATGGACTGATAGTCCAACATCGCTACTGTTGACAGTTGTGGGATGGCTGTGATTCAGATGTGATTTAGTTTGTACCTTCCCTCAAAGATTCATGTACTGGAGGCATGGTCCTTAGGCGATGCTGTTGAGGGCTGTGGAGACTTCAGTGGGCGGTCCTTGTACATGCCGACCTGTAAAACTAAAGGAGAAGTCTTTGGATATATGCATATTTTTAAATGTTTCACCTTTTGATGTAATTGGGGATCAAACTCAAGTTCTACTATATGCTCTACAACGGTGAGTTATATTCTCTGCCATTGCTTTGCTTATCATATAGAGACAGAAAAATTGCTCTTTTCATCCCTGTCTTATGTTTTTCTATCTTCAAAATAGACTGATTCATTGTTGTAATGTATATTCAATGAGTACTTGTTGTGAGACTCACACTGTTGTAGGTAGTAGACAGAGTGGTCAGAAGATAGAGCAAAGTATTATAGGAGTTTCCAGTGCCTTACTATTGAGATAATTTGTGGGATGCCTTAGAGTTGCATAGATAGTTGAGTATTCTGTGCCCTTTGCCATCATTGGATGAAGTTAAAAAAGATAGTGACATTACTTCTGGAGAAATTACTTTAAGTCCTTAAACCCTACTTTAAAAAAAATCATGCTGATAGTTACAGATGTCTTCATGATTTAGCTGACTAGATTTGGTTATTCTTTGATCTACTCTGATTTTATCTACTGTATTAAATCCTCACACAATTCCAACTCAGGAATTTGCATTCTGTAAGTGCACTATGGATGGAATAAAATTGATTCACAAAATTTTTCCTTATGGACCAAGATTTAGCCTTTTGGTTTTTGCCAAAAGGAGAAATTAATATAGAAGTTCAATTGTCAAGTCATATTATCACATAACACGTATATTGCTGAAGTGGTACTATTGATTAAAGCCAAGGAACAGATTTTTAGAACTTCAGTTTTCAAATGTGTAGAATCAAGCATAACTATCATTGCAGCAAATTTACACGTAAATTTGCTTTCCAACTTTTTAATGGTACCCTTTAATTTAGAGCATCAAAGATTTCAATTGACAGGATTTTATGTGTGTGCAAAGTAACAACATATTGAAGGATTGGCAATAAAACAGTAATATTATCTGTGTTTCTCCTGTGTGTTTCTGTTTCATAGCTTTTTATTTAACTACACTTCATTTATCACTATCAAATGTTCATCTGTTTAGAGAAAACTAGAGGTGGTACAAAGGTTATATTGTTAAAAAGGAACCAACTATTAGAAATTGGAACATCCAAGAACTTTTCGAGAACAAGACGAGGTAGTTAAGTCCAAGGACAGGTTAGCCCAGATGACTGTTGTGGTCTTATATTTTGTAGATTATAAACCCAGATGTTAAGATTATCTCTGCACTTTTCAAATAGATATTTAAATGTAGTGGAACTCCGAGAGTGTTCACTTTGTTTCTGCGTAACTGCTTTTTTATCAGGTACATCATATACCTGAAGTTTTCTTAGCTGAATTTTAATTTAGATTATTGAACAGTACAGTCCTACATAGATCAGTATAAGGATGCAAGTCTGTTTTATGGGCTCTTAAGTTTTGCTAAATTCTGAGTGTGTTTTCCCATTAATGTCATAACAGCTCTTCTGGCATTGTATTTGTGGCATTATTAATTTTACCAATAATCTTATAAGATAAAAGTGAGATACCACACTGTGATATTTTATAATTGTAGTCTGGTGTAAAAGCTGTGTGAATGTGTATATGAAGTGACTTCACAGGAAATTAATAGATTATGGGGGACGATGAAGAAGGAAAAATATCTTTAGTTCTTAAGACTATCTTTTGCATGGATATTAACACGGCATTTTACAGATTGATGTAAAATGGAATGATACTAAATATGCCTTAATTGCTTTTCACTGATGTGAATTTGATTTATTGCACCAATTAAGGACACTTTTCTATACAGTTTCAGTTTCAGTTTTGAGCAATGATCTCGGAAAGGGAAGGCAAGGGTGACTTAAATTTGACTGAAAGCAGTTCTGGCTTGGACTCATGTTTGAAGTGTCAATGCAGGTTCATAAATTTTACCTTACTGTAGAAATGTTTCTTGAATTCTTCCTTAAACCATCGGTAGATTTTTTTTTTTTTAGATTGACTGAATGGGCAATTTTATAAAGAACTATTTCTAGAAATACTACTCAGCATAACCGGGAAAGGGAATTTTACTGGTAATTGGAATAACACTTTTTAAAGCACTTACGTGGCTCTTTTATGTGAAGAACAGATAATAATGAAAAAAGGAAGGACGTGCAACTGTCACTTGGACTCTCCAATTTGATTGAATTTTCTGAATATGGCTGTACAAACCTAGCATAAACAGTCAAATCAACCAATCACAACTATTACTAGAATAAAAATTGGCTACTTTATTAAATGTGTAATATAGTTAAAATGCATCTACATAAATATTTATAGGATATTCTGTGCATAAATAAGGGAACATTACCTTTCCTCAGATATTTTCTACTCTTTCCAACAGGAGCAGTTGTTGTTGTCACAGTTTATTTATTATCAATCAGAATAAAAACAGGTATTTTCTGAGTCATATGGACAGAATTATCAAGTTTACTCTATGTGAAAGTCATTCTGTGGAAGAAGAGAATACCATTCTTCCAGAAGCCATTAATTATCCTCATGCTTGTGGAAAGAGCAGTGGTTTCAGTGCCTCCTAAAACATAGCTCTTGGCCTGCCACTCCTGAGCTCATGAATGTTTCCTGGATTGCCACTGACTAGTAGGCAAATGCAAAGGCTCTGACCTGTGTATCATGGCTTGACACCTTTCATTCCAGACTTGCCTTTTCTATTCATCGTTCCTTTCATGTCCTACTATCCTATATCATCTATTTAATTGTACTATTTGATTCTGAAACTTGTCTTATGCCTTGCTGAGCAAGGACTTTACTTAGTTTCTTTCACCAAGGGAACTTTTGCACCTGTTTAGCAAAATCCTACTCCTGTGAAAAATAGCCTACCTAAACTGTTCTCTTTTGTGAAACTTTTTCTGATTCTGCAAACCAGCTGAAATGCCTTGCTTACTTAGAGTCACAAAATTAATGGCACTACTCTTGCTCTATCTTGCATTGTGAACATTTGTAAATTTCTTTGGTAACTGGAGATGGGACTCAGAGTCTTTTCACTGAGTTACATCCACAGCCCATTTTTGTTTGTTTCTGACTTTGAGATTGGGTCTCACTAAATTGCTAAACTATCCAAACTGGAGTCAAACTTGCCTCCTCCTGCCTCAGCCTTCCAGAGTGCTGTACCATTGGCCCTGGCTTTGTGAATTTTAATCACTTTCTTTTTTCACTCCCTGGAATTTTCGAAAGGTATAACTTGATTATCAGTCTTTCCTCTTTCTAATTCCTGTAGCTTCAAGATGCTGTCAATTAAAAGAAAATATAAGATGTGAAATATCCTTTAACTTCATTTATCAATTTTTATCTCTCCGGAATATAGAATAAAATATTAACTATTGGACTTCTGGACAAGATGGTGGCCAAGTAACATAGCTACAAAATGTCTCCTCATGAACTCACTCAAAAAGTAGAGAATATAATTAATTATATTATTATTATTAATTATAATTTTCTCTGGAGCCTAGACAAGAAGCAACACTTGGCTATCACTGCCATGATGGGCAGTGACCTAGGCAGAAGTCATTTTAATGAAAGAGCCTGAGTGTGAAATGTTTTGAGATAAAGAAATCTCAGGAGAGCGTATCAGGGGCTTTGGGGCTCACTCTTAAATAGCACCTGGAAAGAAACTGGCAGAGAGACTGTTGTGGGGAGGAGAAAAGGCCGCTGGCTCCCTGAATGGTCTGAGTAGTAATATCTACAAGGGTGGAGGGTCCTACTCTCGGGGGAGGGAAGCAACGGCAGGCAGGGGAGCTTTGCCGAGGGGCCTGGAGGCGATCATGACACCTCAGAGGCCATTGGCTGAAAAGTCCCCCCTCGCTGCCTACTGCAGGTGGAACTCAGAGGGTCTTTAGCTGCCTGCACACCCTCATACCCATTTAAGGAAACCTCTCGGCCAAACTTTTAAAGTGAAGTCCCTCAGCAATTAAAAACGTGGGAGAAAGACGAGACAAGAGGACACACACAGAAATGTCTATGACCTGAGAAATTAATTTCATGGGCCCTGAAGTAGTGGAACTGATAGGGAAGGACGTCAAAAAACAAATAATAACGTTGAGCAGCCTTTCCAAGCAAAATATTCTTTTAAAAATGCAAGAAATGATCAGTGAACTTAAAGAGGAATTTACTAAACAACTAGTGGTCCTAATGGATATAAAGCGTACTGAGCGTATAGAAGCCACAAATAAAAAGTTAACTTAGGTAAACAAGGAAATGCAAGATGTGAAAGAAAATTTTTAACAGAGAAGTGAACATTTTGAAAAGAAATGTAGCTGAAATTCAGAATATGAAAATTATATATGAAAACAGAGGAAATTGACTCAAATACTTTGAGGACAGAATTTCATATTGTGAAGACAAGAATTAGGATACAAATGATGTAATTAGGTCTATCTCCACAGTTAGAACTGAACAATGTAGATGGATACAACAGCTGGTGGATGACTCAAAGAGAACCAATCTTAGAATTATGGGTGTGCGAGAAAGAGCAGACGATAATACTAAAGGTATAAAGAATCTATTCACTGAAGTCATGCAAGAAACTTTATCAAATCTAGGAAAAGATATTAAATGCTCAGATAAGGAAGCTTACAAAAAACCAAATAACTTCAACTAGCAATGAGACTCACTATGACATATCATAATCAAAACCTTAGAAATTCAACATGAAGAGAAAATATTAAAATCAACAAGAAAAAAACAGTCATTATTCTACCAAGGCAAATCTGTTTGAATTACTGCAGATTTCTCAATGCACACTTTAAAGGCCAGGAAAGCTTGATGCAAAATCTTTCAATCTTAGAAAGACAGCAAGTGTCAGCCCAGGTTGTTGGATCCACCAAACTTATGCCTTAGAATTGAAAGGAAATTTTTTTTTTTTTTGTAATTAAGAATTCCTAAAGAAACTTGGGACCAGTGGCCCAGCATTGCAGAAAATACTTGAAAGAATCTTAGAGGAGACAGAGAGACAAGCAGCACCAAAGAACATGGAGGAAAGGAAATATCTAAAGAGAAAGTGTAATAAAATATTTGAGTGGTAGCAGTATCAGTTTTCTCACAAAATCTGTGAAACTTTGCCTCATAATTACTACTTTTATTACTATGTTAGTTTGCAAAATGTAATAATTATATTCAACATGGGAAATTGGTATCAAATCTTCCTCTGTGAAACTTTTTTGATGTGTATTCTGTATATAGATATTTTGCTGGGGTTGAAGTGGCAGAAGGTAATGGTTTTGATTTGGAATAATTTTCGTTTTAACAACAGGAAGAGCTGGAAAATAAATGGGTCTTGGGGTCTTTTCTCTGAAGCTATACCTGAATGTTAAAGATTAAAGATCATGTAGTGTTTGTCCATTGGCTAAGAACTTAGTTATTCACCTTGAGGCTCCTGAATTTTATGTCTCAATTTGATGCTCTTTAACAAAGTTTATAATAATGGTCTTCCTTGTTTCTTCCTGATCCTTGTTGGGAAAGAACTATTAAAAATTCATTCTGAAATAACTAAGTGTGCCATTATATCTACTGCTTTATGTCTGATATACTTTTGTGATACGGACCTAAGATCACTCAGTGTAGCAATTTGATGTAGACTTAAGTTCATTTAATGTAGCAATTCGTTTATTTGGTCTTTGACTAAGTTTGGCCTAAAAAGAAACCTGATTGATGTAATGATAACCTGAATGTCTTTTGAATGTACAAACGTTTACTTTTCAGCCTCTGATTAAGGAATTTGAAATTTAATTTTTCTTTTTTCTTTCTCATACTTCATAGTCTTATGAATTTCATTGCTATTTTCTTATATGGGCTAGTGGGTGAAACCATATTAAAGAATTTTAAAAAGATATATTAGGTACAAAAAATTCAACAAATCATCCCAGTAAAGAGCTCTGCTGGACTCAGAGAAGAGACATCAAGATATGGCCATTGCAGCTCATTACAGGTGGGAAGCTGAGCTGAAGAGTGGTGATTTGAGTGGTGAAGTGAGTCAGACACAGAAAATTAAATACGTTAAGTATTACATGGCTTCTCTCACATGGGAAACCCAGAATACAGGCATTCTCTATGGCTACTGTGTGTGAGTATGTGAATTAGTGGTGAGGAATGGGTTTGGGAGGGCCAAAGATAGGAAGGTGAAGGGATAGGCCTGGTGATGTGTTGTATCTGTGCACAAATCACTCGAGCTCATTGCAAACATTGTGTGTCACATATCTGTATATATGTGGGGGAAAGATTAACTGTTGCTTGATATATCAAACTCAGAGTACTTTGGAAAATTATAATACTTTTGGATGATGTTGATCTGTCAGAATAACAGAATAATGACATACAGTTCAGAGTTGTTTGTATAAAATCAAGAAAATATATGTAAATGAGTTACTGGTCAAAATTTGAACAGTTTCCCACAGTCTATAGCTTAGTGTGTACAGTCGTGTCCTGTTGTTCTCTCTGACAGTACTAAAGAGCAACAACTCTGTATGTATGTATGACACTAAGTGAGGGTGGTAATGAACCGACTGGGCTATAACAGCCTAAAAATAATTGTTGTTTATCATTAACCAGATTATTCAAGTGTTAACTTTTGGTGCTCTATAATGAATATCTTGAGAAAAAAACAGCATAACACTTCATAGAAAGAGAGAAATATGATGAGATTTTTTTTGGGCTACCTCTCCTTCAATCCTTGCCTAAAAAATATCTTGGCTTTTAAAAATGATATAATTTTTTAATTTTAAAGTGTATTTTTATTTTATGTATTTAAGTTGTACAACCAGGTGTTTTGATATACATGTGCATTGTGTTATGATTGCTACAGGAAAGCCAGTTAGCATATTTCTCATGTCATGTAGTTGCCCTTTCTCCTCCTGTGGCCAGAGCACCTAAACTTCACTCTA
This sequence comes from Ctenodactylus gundi, assembly GCA_004027205.1. NCBI lineage: Eukaryota > Metazoa > Chordata > Mammalia > Rodentia > Ctenodactylidae > Ctenodactylus > Ctenodactylus gundi. The sequence continues at coordinate 150,552 of PVKB01002285.1, forward strand.
TTAGCGCATGAGCAGTACACAGTATGATATCATGGACTGTCATCCTGACGCTTCTGCTTAGGTCTCTACACTTATCCATTCTGCATTATTGCAACTTCGCGTCCTTGACCTCTGCCTCCTCTTGCTCATGGCTCTCTGCTCCTTGTCCCTCTCCTCCTAGCCCCGCCATGGTGGCCACCATTTTCCTCTCAATTTCATTGTATTTGACTTTTCCCCTCAGATTTCAGATGAGAGAGATTATTTAGTCTCCGTGCTGACATAGGTCATTTGCAGTGCTGTCTGTTTTCACCCGCAATGTTGCAGACAGTAGTGTCTCTTTCTTTCTTTAAGTGGGACTGTATTCTCTTGCATATGTGTTCATCTGTCGATGTGCACACACCTGTGTGGTTTCCATGTTGTGGCTAGTTGTGAATAACTGCAAATGAACATTGGGGTGTGAACTCTCCACAAGGTTCTTGCTTTTATTTCTGCAGATCATAGAGTTTTAGAAACACAAGTCACAGAGATGATGAGAATATTACTTAGGTGAGATTTCATTTTCAATGTACATGGTGTTTTAGGTTTGATACTAAACTTATGAAACCTCACCACAGATTATATGAAAGGAATCAACTGGAGCAGATTTTGGGCACCATCAGTATGTTGTATGTCTGCTTATTGTGTGTGAGAGAGAGAGAGAGAGAGAGAGAGAGAGAGAGAGAGAGAGACAGAGACAGAGAAGGAGTGACAGAGAGAGAGCATGCAACAAATCGAACTATACAGAAGAATTTTGAGAAAAGCAGTAGTTTGTTATTTTATTCTTTGAAGCTTCCAAAGAAAAACTTATAAAATTTCTCAGTGGTGAGGTAGGCATGAATTTTCTTTCTGTGATTTCAAAGCCACAGTTTATAGGTTTTTTTTTTTTCAAAGACTATTCTTGGTATAGAAGATCCCTCGAGTATTTTTCATGTGTTGTACAAGTAATAAATAAGTTGGTAAATTTTGCCATGTTTTAATTATCTCTCTCTGTATCATTGCTTTCGTATATAGTTAACCAAGACTATCGTTTTCAAATACGAATACTTTAATTTTACCATTCTCATCCCTTTTTGGAGTGAAGTTCAGTTGCAGTAAGTATGTTCACTTGGCGTGATCTTATTACCACCATCTTGAAAAATACGCAATTCTTATTACCTCATTCTAACCACACTTTGGGCTGGCGTTTCTGCATTGCTCGGTAGAATCAGGGGTATGTAGGCTTTGCTTAAGGTCAGTAGGCAGAACACCTGAGTGCCCTGCGCTGTGATGCCTCATCACTCATTTCCCTGTGATGATTCCTACCAGCCAGCATGAAGCAGAGTGACAGACGAATGAATGTGACAGGGAGGAAAAGTTGTGTCCCAACTGCTTAGTCGCCCATGGGCAAAGGGGAGTCTGGGGTCTGGGGAGTGAAGAGGAGTTTGGCTCACTGCGCCTCCTGTGCTGTACTCATTTTTTCTGTCTTTACTCCTTAAAATATTTTATCCAGAGCTACAGAAAGTTTTTTCATTACATTCACCTATTTGTGATTAAAAAAATACAAAAACTAAGAACAGTATTTATACAGGTAACTTTGTGAACTTGGTGAAGGCTGTCCGTCTGGGAACTGCACACCCTTATTCCTGAAAGAAGGAAGACAGAGTTGTTAAAATATGTAGTTTCTGTTAGCATTCGAGAAAAGAATACCTAAAAACATGGAGGAAGAAAAATGGAGATTTGAAGAAAGGAGTAAAAGCTATCTTAAATTGCAGATGATGGCATCTTGTGTCAATTAAATAGAAAAACAGGCCCCCCCCCCCAGATTACTGGAACTAAGAGAAAAGTCACCATATTTGTTGGATATAATAGTGACTTATACAGTTGACAGTAGTCATCAAAAGTAATTAAAACTTGTAGTAGAAATAAAGTTTCTGGGAATTTACCAAGGAAACATTTTCCAGAAAAAGTGTTTTAAAATAACAGTGGATGCAGATAATGATCTGTATAATTGGAGAACTGTCCCAACCTTTTGAATGTGATGTCTTTATGTACTGTATCAATTTTCTCTTTCTTATTGCAGAAATGTAATCACACGTAAAATGCCAGTTGGGCTTTTGGAAGAAATTGATGAACACACTAACGTGTGTGTAAACATATATGTAGGTGAACAGCTCAGAAAACAAGAAGAGTAATAAAGAGAAGGAATTTCTATATCATTTATTAAAACATATGACAAACATGTATTAATAAAAACATTGTGGTTTTGGCATGAAAGCTGGACAAATGCATTATGAAATAGTAAAAAACCACTTATAAGTAGATCCATGCATATTTGAAGGCAATTTATTATAAAGATATCATTCCTAAACAGTGTTTAAGAATTAGTAGGACATGATTGGAAAAATTACCCATCTATTGGAGAAAATTCAATTAGATCCTTACAACGTTTCACAAAGAAGGAACCCAGATGAATTGCATACCTAGATAAAAAGTAAATTACCTCTATCTAACATATAGTATGGTAAAATCTGTATTATATATAAAAAATATTAGAAGAAATTACTGGAGAATGCCGCTGCAATTTAACAAATGGAGACTTTTACTGAAAATCTCAAGAGCATAATCCATCAAACAAATAAATCTGCGTTAGATTCAATCAAAATGAAGGATTTCAGTTCGGCATTGGACATTCAAGACAAAATGGATGACAGAAATAAGAATTATCTGCTATGGAAAACTTACAGTGGCTCAATTTTGGACTAAACAAGTAATTTATGAACTACAGAACAGTGCAAAGCCCAAAATGAAGTGCAGCAAGGCACATGAAATTGTTTTATAGGTCTATTGATTATTACTTACATTATTTTTCTCTAGTGAAATTCACCCTATTCCAGAAAAACTTATGCTTCTTATTAAAACTTACCTATTTGATTGTTACTACTATTACAGTATAAAAAGTTAATATTTTAAGGAATACAATTATTATAACAGAGCAAAAATAAAAAATCCCCCAAATGTCTAGAAATTATGTGATAAACACATGAGATTTTCATTTTGATGATGAAGTTCTCTACAAAGACTCACTGGAGTTCCATTTGTCATTTCTAAGGGAAGGATAAATGTATTTTATAAAACGAATTGGCATGGGAAATAATATGGTATCAGGTTCCATCTATGTGTAGAACTCACAGTTTCCCCTCAAGGCTTAAACAAATATTACATGAGTGAGGGCTCTTGTAAAATGTTATGTTTTGAAATAGATTTCATTAATGGTTTCTAGTGATAATTTATTTCTCCCTTTATGCACAAGTGTCTTCTCATACTAATAATGGATAGCTTATTTGCATATAAATAGATTTCAGCATTTGCTGAAGCAGGGACCAAATATGTTTCTTTTTTTCCCCCTGGACATTGTTGAAAAAGAGAAAGAGAGAGAAAGAAAACAAATGAAGTAAAGGACATTTCACAATAATTAGCAATTAGGATTTGTAATAATTTTCTTCTTAAAAAAGTTTCGCAGGCATCTGATGTTTTTCAGTAATAGATATATCTTAATAATAGACCTTGACCCCTATTAAAATAATAAAGGGAGTATACCATTTTCTCACTGATGCTTTTGGTATACTTATGGCTACAAAGAAACACATCTTGATATCGGTTATTAAAAGACTTACTATTACCCTGTGGGTATCTTCTCCTAATCAGTTTTGACTATTTCTGATAAAGTAGCAGTTTTTTAAAAAGGTAAATGTCTGTTTTGTGACTCTATTGTTTATTACATCTGTTATCTGGAAGATTAATAAGGCATATGTTATGAAAGAGAGCTATTTTGCTTCAGTTACAAATGTTCACAGGCTAATCTTTTAGTTATTATATTGATAAAATTGTAGAAGCCTTGGAATTTTTAAATTGTAGCATGTTTTCTTCTAAATAAATCTTATAAGACTTTTTTAAGCTTACTTTAATCATTTTAACTATAAATGTTCATTACTGAAGAGAATATATATTTTGTAAAAAATATCTATTTCATATGCTATTTGCTTCTTGACTTTTGGTATTTGAAACATGATATGTTCCTATATTACTGTACTAAAAGCAAATAGCAGACTTCACCTAAGACATATAAGTATATATGAGTTATCTTTTGAGGAAATTAATTTCTTCAGCTGCTTTCTGGTAGGTAAGATGTCTATTAATGTGTCATTCTGACCGGCAGCGGTCACTCAGTGTAAAGTGAATAATGACTTCCGCCTACAAAAGAGACAGCCAACAGGACTATTCTATTGAGCAATCCTGTTTTACTTGATTTCTGTTACTTGCAGAAACAGTATTTTCTCTTGTGTTATATGCTTGGCCAACGAGGCTGTTCCTTGGCCTACAGTCCTTTCTTAACATGAATCCAAAATACTCTCCTAAATGAGGTGTTTAAAAGCTGTCTTTAAATACATATACTTTTGAATACATTCAGATTTTTTTCACCAGTTAAATATTTGAGAGAGAAAATTGTCCCTCAGAACATGATACATTGCATTCTGCCACAGAGAGGCAGCCTTCACCAATAAATGGTCCTTAGTATGGCAAGAGTCTAGGAAAATACCATTTCACTCTAAATTAAAAAAAAAAAAATTGTTGCTTAGAACAGTCTTAGAAAGCAGCAATAGATGGCAACTATGACACTTAACAATATGACAAAATGAAGACGAGGACAACTACATTTTAAAAATGTGGCATTTGTATTGTATTTAGTGTTTATACTTACAACTTCTAAAATATATGTGTGTAAACATAAATTACCACTTTTGTTCTAGTGAGTTAATAACCTAGGGAAAAAAAAAACCTCAAAAATTTTGATTAGATTTCAATTGAGTCCATCCCCTAGGCCCAGGCTTTAATTTATTACATTTCCTAGACTCAGTTCACCTTGACCTGTTGGGGAGACTTCATGTTCAGGTAGTAGAATCATAGAATTCTCATTTAATTAATCTGATATTTGTTTGCTAAATTTGTTTTTTTTTTATTTGGGAAGTGTTAAGAGAATAAGCAGTTAGGTGTGAAGCAGCGAAAGAGCTGTTAAAACTATACTGCCAATTCAGAGCTCTGAAGTTTAGCAGTTTTCTATAGAATTTAAATAATAACTTTCTGCTTTCTCAGGGACATTTCAAGGCTTAAGGACGTTGGAGAATTTGGTCTTTGCTTGCTGCACAACTTCTTTAGTCTTTTTCTTCCTCCTACAAAAACAGAGAAAGTAAAGCTGGACAAGATTCAGAGAATCTACCTAGATCACATGACTTGTATAGAGTTGGCTTGAACTTGAATTAAGTGTTAAAAATATATCCTGGAAAATAATAGGATAAAGTAAAATTGAGATGAAAATATACTTACTCTGGAAACAATTATATTTTCCATGATCATGAAGTAAGTTTTCCAGGTTTGGCCCATGATTAGAGTGGTATGACATGCCCATTAGTAAACTGGTGCTGTGTTAAAGGATGTCCACTGAAGAGAAGTCTCTCTTCTGTCATCGTGATATCAATCTTGTATTAATCTATTTCCCTTTGAGCAAAGATCATTGTAAATATATTTCTGTGCTGTATAATTTAAGTCTTCTTTTCATGTTATAACTACAAGTGTGACTTAAAACTATCCATTTCATTTTATGGACAGTTGTTATAAGAAAGTAAAATGGTTAAAATATTTAAAGTCATGTGAGTAGATTTTAGTGGACTCATAAGCTGACTGTTTATTCAGTGCAGCTCGGCATTTGGTGGGGTGGGGCAGCTTGACCATGGGCAGGACTGAGGCATGACAAACCCAGACAGTATCTTGGAAGACATTATAATCTCACCCAGAATTTCAGAAGGTTTGTTTTGGGCATCACCAGTTATTGAAATGCTTTTTAAAAAATTAATATTTAAATATATCTGAGGACAGCAATATAGTAAATTATTGTAGGTTAGCGGTCTAGCGTCCGTCATGGGCTGTGCCGAACGTGGGTTTTTCTTGGTCCAGTTTTCAGAGAAGATGCTTTCCTGCTTTGGCACGAATGGAAAGGACCTGCAGCTCGCCGCTGGTTCGGATGAGTCTGCTATCTTTGTCCATGTACACACTTGGAGGAAGATTAGTTTATAACACATGCTGATGCATCAGATGCTGTTGGTTTTGTTGCCCAGTGTTCCACTCATGTCACACCTACAGGCCAGTGGACTGACATGTGGAGAGCTGGGGACAGGAAATGAGTAGGCTGGTGGCTTGAAGGGAGTCTGCCTGATGAGCAAACGCTCCAGTATTTGGTTGTACGCATTAATAGTTTTAAAAATGCCACTATTCTGAGTGCCAGTTAAATTTTACTAGGGGTGGTTGATGAGAAGCCTGGAAAAGGAAAATCCCTGCCAGATTCCCATGGGACTGTTGATAATTCCATAAAGGTATGGAACCCATCATGGAGGATGTGTCTGCTGTTTGCTTACAAGAGCCTTAGACACAGGGACACTGGTAGGGTGAGGAAAAATTGTTAAGATTTAAATCTCTCTACAGGTTTGGGTTCATTAAAAAGGAGCACAAAAATTCTTAAGATACGATTAATCCATTCTTGTTTAATTTCTCATGTGAATGTAAATAAAACATTTGATGATGTCAGAGCATGAGAGGCAGGTTATCATTTCCCTTATCTGCAATGTGCAGACATTTGTTGTTACAACCTCTGCATAATTGTCTCTTTAGTAAGTAAATCATATAGGCATTCAGAAAACTAAACTGTGAATATAACTTACTCCTTGTAGACCGATTTAAATAAAAATGTTAGCAGCTGATTCAAATGCAGAAATACTTGGGAGCCTTACACTTTTTAGCAAATTCAAAAAAAAAAAAAAAAAGAGAGAAGAGTCACAATTTAAGTGATAAAAAGATGTTTGCTGGACATCATAGCTCATTTGCTGTAGCTTCCTACAGACTATTTTGATTAATATTAATCAAATATTTAATTTAAGAAATAAAATTGGTATTTCCACTTAAAGAACACATAGAGCTTGATCTACGACATGAAATCTTTCACAGGCATTGTACATTGTCCTGATATATACGTGTGCCATTCTGTGAGATGAGTGCCAGTATTGACAGGAAATGTCCAAATTCAGTGCTAAAATAAAGATCTAAAAGAACTTTGAATTTTTGTTGAGGCTTGTTCTACCATTTGCTTCAGTAATTTTCCTGGTATTCAGGTTCAGAATTTTAAAATGAACAGTGTAATATAAAACCAGTGTACACTTATGAAAGCAAAATTTGCTGTTCATACTTCAGGCCAGTTTCATTATATTATTTACCTTGAATAGAATTTCAATTTTTTTTTTTTTTTTTGAGATAGTGTCTTGTTCTGTAGCCCTGGTTGGTCCTGCATTCACTGTGGAGCCCAGGCTGGCTTTGGACTCATGGCAATCCTCCTGCCTCAGTCTCTCAAGTGCTGGGATTACAGGTGTGTGCCACAGTGCCTGGCTCATGTGGTGCTGGGGGATTGAACTTGGGTACTTAGTGGTTCACTTTGCTTTAACCACTGAGCCATTCCTCCAGCCCCTCAGATATTATTATTAAGTAACAAAAATCATTAACAAAAATCCTTCATGTGTTACATGTTTGTATACTGTCTATACAAAGTGGCTAAAATGAAGGTTATTCTAACTTATCCCTATAATTCATTACAGATTGTGCATTATACCTGCATTTTAAAGACTGGCGAATGTCATTCAAATTTGCTTTTGATTTAAAGAGTAATATATATATATATATTTTAAGTAGCAGTAGGTCTAAGACTTCATTTGACAAAGCTTCTGGATGCAAATATTTGACGAGTATATAGTTATAGGTACATAGAACGACAGATCCTCCTGTCTGAAGAGATGGTTGAATCAAGCCAGACCCACAATTTTGTACTTCATTGTCATCACAGTGACATCCCGATTTCTTAGTCAATGCTAGGAAAGCATGCTATAACAGATAGGGGCATTGGATAGACTCCCGCAGATGCGTGTCTCAGTCTCCTTGGCTTAGATTGTGAGAGTTCATTTCTTGGGGGTTGTGGTGGCAATGCTTCCCGGATACTCTATAACTTCAACATATTATTCTCAGTGTTTGAGGGTTGAATATTTAAAGAATAAGTATCCTTATTTCTTAAGTTCTAATTACCCATTTTATTTTTGGGCAGAGAAACGAATGGGGTGGCAAAAGCGTACATAAAAATTTTGATTAAAATTGATGCAGTATTGGATTCTGTTTTTTTTTTCTCTGCCTGTATGCTCAGTTTCATAGGCTGTGTAATTCTGTGGTCATAACCTGATGTTCCATCTGACCAAATCAAGTATTAGAAGAGGTAGGAGAGCATTAAACCTGAAGGTGGCTCTGATGTTGGTGATGCTTGTGTACTAATCTTTGTCTTTGCTGTGTCTTCATTGTAAAGAGTGAAATCATTGTGAGGGGATGTGTTCTGTAAGAATATGAACTCTCCAGGTTTAAACTTTCTAGGTATGAACTCTCTTGGTATTTCAAAGGCAAGTTATTTTATGATGAATAATTTCCACAATGCTTTATAGTCCCTAAAGACATGGCTACATTTGGGATATTTGCTTTTCAGTACCTCCCTGTCACCTTCACATGAAAAAGGTGCTGAGTAGTCATAAGTAAAACTCACTATGTGGCTTATAAATGTTAGCTTATGAGGACAGTCTTTCTTATAATCTGAGGTTTTGCAGGTTTATTTATAGAAGTTATTACTGTGTCCTCTCTAATGTATGAAAATGGTCATACTAAAGGACCAGAAGCATAGATTTTTATTTTAAATTACTGTTCCTTTCCGTTTTTGCCCTGTAGCATTGGTTGACATTTCACAGAGACTGAGTTGGCATAAGGCTGGAAAATATGTAATTATAAGAATCACCTGCTCTTGAATTTCCCATTATATACTAGTCGTGATTCAGGAAGACTTTTTATAGGTGTTGGATTTGGAATGAGAAGTTTTCTTCTTCCATGACCTGAGATTAAAATGTGGCCTTTTGCCACATAAATGGGAGGTAGATTCTGCATCATCCAGCTGTGGACCAGAGCTGGTGAAGCCATGTAAGTCATTGACCTGTATCATATAAGCAGTAGTGTAAATAATTGCAAATACATTTTAATACGAACTGAAACAAAATTTTTAATACTCTGTAGCTTAAAGCTGGCTGATTGTTAAAATGCAGCAAAATGTGTTTTAAATGTTTTGCTTCACTTAATGCTTCTTAAAGGAATTCCAATAAAAAGAAATCCTCTAACACTACATTTGAATAATTTCTTTTCTTTTCTTTTCTTTTCTTTTCTTTTCTTTTCTTTTCTTTTTTTTTTTTTGAGACAGGGTCTTGTTCTGTAGTCCAGGGTGGTCCTGAACTCACAATAGGTCCTCAACTGGCTTTAAACTCATGGAAATCATCTTACCTCAGCCTCCTGAATGATGGGATTACAGGCATGTGCCACCATGCCCAATTTATGTGGTGCTGGGAAATTGAACTCGGGTACTTAGCACTTAACTTAGTGCTTGCTAGGCAAGAGCTTTAACCGCTGAGCCATCCTCCCCAGCTCAATTTCTTTTGTTTTAATGAGTCATAACTATCAATTTACATGTTCATCAGTTGTTATGGCATGATGATAAGAACAGGGGACAGACAATATTACTCAATAGTTGGAAATGAAGCTTATATGACAGTAGTCTTTGGACAGTAGCCTTATATGTTGCATTAACTTTAATATATATTTCTAGTTAAAGTTGTAGTTTTTAGTTGACTGTGGAATTATTCTTGTTTCTGATTACAGTTTTGGCTCTTTTTTCAATGCTGCAGTATTGGATACATTTTTCCCATATGTAGTATAGTTTGTGTATGGAAGTTTATCTTTAAGGATACTGTATGTGTATATGTTTCATTCTCCTGCAGCATGAATATAAATTATACAACTCCAAAATCACACATTCTATTACTTTATAGTAAGATGGCTTCTGCTAAAATACTTTGTCTCTTGGTAGATTGCTATGTTTTATCTGGAGTGTCCCCTAGAAGCCTCATGCATTTGGGTGTAGGAGGGTAACCCCGGAACTTTGAGTCACTTTGTTGAGATTGGGGGCGCCCTGGGCAGAGCTTTCACGTTTGTGTTATTGACTTGTCTCCAGAAAGTGGGGGAGGGCACCCACACTGGGTGTGGGGACCCCAAGTGGCAGCTGAAACTAAGTAGAGAAAGGAAGAAGAAATACTGCTGCAGCTTCTTCCTGAGAGAGCTCCAGCCCTGCCTGAGTCTCCAGACCCGGGGCTCCTGCTTTCATCTGGCTTCTGTGTGCAATGCTGTGAGCAGCTTTCTGCCATGCGCTTCCACTGTTGCAGGTGGCCCATGAACAGACTGTGTGAGACCGTCTGATACTGTGAGCTAAATAAATCTTTTCTCCCTTAAGTTGTGGATGTCAGATATTTTGTCCAGTAATGAGAAAGTAACTAAGACGTAGATCAACATGCAATAGCTTCCTACAAAGTTTTTATAACTTTTGATATCTCTACCCTTACTTTGCCATTAGAATAATTGCACTAGAGCCTAGATATCATGTATTTTGAAATTTGACTATCCTTATTAGTGAAACAAAGAACTAAACATTATTTACATGGACTTATAAATGCTAAAACATTTTTATTTTAGAGCATCAGCAGGAATATTCTTCATAGGAGGTAGTTTTGAAGTGTATATTGGAGAGATATGGAAGCATTCATTTTGTATTCCATGGATATCTTTAGATTCACTATTTCACTATTTAGGCTCATTTTCAGGATATTAAACTCAAGGTTTTTACTTTTTCTCTTGACACGGTGCCTCTTGAATCCTCTTAATTTGATTTCATCTTTACCACTTCTAAAAAATTATATCCCTCGTTCTCTGGTGGAGATAAGTCTTTCTGTGAAGTGTTTTCTTATCTCAAAACATTTGATTTGGCACACCTCAGCGCTGTCTTGCACGTGTGGTTTGACGTGCAACAGAAAGTGAGTATTGGGTAAGTACAAATGGAGGAGAAATGCCTTCTCCCTGTTGTGTTCTGTGAGTTTATACGAGCTGCATTCTGGTTACCAGGCTCCTCTCCTTGTTTCTACATGTAGTGTTCAGCTGTTTTAGCTTTTCCGTAACATAGAAAACCTTCAGCTGTTGTCCGTGAGTGATTAACTGCATTCTCTCTCTCCAGACTAGTTTCCATGCTGAGTTTTTCAAATAGTCTCTAATTGTCATCTGGACATTTCTGTTTGGATATATGACATTTTTCAAACATAACTGGTATATAATTCATAATGTTTATCTCCAATAATACCTTCTATGCTTTCTTATTTTTATAAAAATTTATATTTTCATGGCCATTATCTATTTTTATCTTTCCCCCATCACTATTTATATTCAGTGCCCAGAAATTTCTTACGAGTATTGAGTTTTTCTTTCTCTTCCCTTTCCAGTGTTTATAATTGCCTTGATAGTGTTCCTGAAACTAACTTCAAGTAAAATCCTGCCAGATTTCAGTTAAACTATCAATTTCTTCATGAATTTCCTTTAATATAAAACTTTTAAAAGCTACCCACCGTCTGTGGACATGGTTATCCAAAATTTGATTTTAAGTAGAAAACATTAGTTGAATCTTTCATGAGTTCCAAAATATAAAACTTACCTTTAGATTCAAACTTACCTTTAGATTCAGGCCAAGTGTCACAGGCCTAGTGTCATACTGCTAGCATTCTGGGGGGATATGACACTGTTGTGAAGGCTCTGAGGTGCCCTGGGTTCAGCCCCCTGAAGCATGGGAAGCAGTGTCACCACCACCACCAGCACCACTATCTAAGTTATCTGTAGAGTAGTTTGGATGAACGTAAGCAAAGCTTTTTGCCTGCAGTGTATCCTCTGGTCACTTCAGAGACAGTTTGATATCCTTAGTATCAGAACAAAATCCTTACTTAGGATTAGGCTCTGTTCCACTCAAACCATCTGCTTACTGTATCCAATTGTTCTTTTTAAGTTTCATCTTGTGCATTGGTTTCTAGAATGTCTAGTGTCCCAAATGCTGTTTCAGCTCCTTTCTGCTTTTTAAAGTCTTATTCGTTGTTTCACGTGAGTCCACGTGTTACTTCCTCACTTAATGTGTCAGTGAATATTTGGGAAGTAAAGGAGTTGGGTATTTTATTTCTTGATTTATGCATCTTGAGGAAATATTGTTTTTTTGAATTACTACTATACTACATATAATTATTCATAAAATAGATGTCACTGGCTTATGCTTGTATTTCAGAGCTCTTAATTTTAATCTTTTCGGAAGCATGGGCCCAAGGTTGTTTTTTGATATTTTGTGTATTAAGATCTGGAACCTAAGAACAAAGTCCATATTACCAATAATTTTAAAATGGGCTTGATTATGATATTTTGTTTTTTTTTATTTTTAGGACCTGGAGCATACAATCCTATTTTAAGAGAGTCTTGTCCCGTATTATTAATTTGTAAAGCATCAAAGCGATTTGAAGATTTGAAAGAAGTTACTCCAGGCCCAGCAACGTATGAGGTTTGTCAATAAGTTTTTCTTTTAGCAGTGATTTGCAGCAAGTACTAAAATATGTACAAGAAGTTTCTTTCATATATTTTATTCATATTACTAACTAATCAAAGTGATTTACTTAAGAAAGGTATTTTTGAAGAAAAATTTTGACATTTAAAAAATAATTATTAAAGAGTTAATAATTTACTTGTAATAACTCATTTGTCTATACATGTTTTTCCTAATATTTGGATAAATTGTATTCCTGCAAATTTATTTTTAGAATCTTGAAATCTCTTAGTATTTGTTGATTGATTTTTTGGAGGGCTCTGAAAGAAATGCTATGAGTCTATGAAAAATTCAGTATTGATGTTTTATAATAGCAATGAATGCTATAGCTTTGTTTCATAATAGTATGAAGGCCTCTTCATTTTCTGATTCCAAGAAGGAGGTGAACCTGCAGGTAGGTTTCTATTGCCCTTTTGACAATCAGGATGAAATAAGTTTTTCATTTTCACCTTTCTATTGAAAATAATTTTTTAGTGTGGTTTGTAGCTATTTTTTTAAGAGTTAATTATGTACAAGCCTGTCTTTCAAGAAAATATGTCCAAATGTTTTAATCTAAATAATTTCCCAACACTCCACCAACGGCAAATTGATGATATAATGTCAGAAAATAAAAGAAGAAGAAACGAATTAGTAGTACAGAAGTTTTATTAGACTTCACTTCAGAAGGGAGATTCTGCTGGAGTTTTAGAGGGCTTTCCGGTGGTGGAAGTCAGCAGAGGGTATTTATGAGCTTTCAGGACCTGGACTGGGTAATGGAAGGTCAGTCCTACAAATAGGGAATTGGCAGGAACTGGGAAGAGTTCATGATGTGTTTTCCGTTCACCTTTTAAAAAATAATTTAATGTATATGGTGATTGCATTTGTTTGGGGAAGTTGGTGCATGTATGCAGTGTATCTCAATTATTTTTGATTCATTTATCACCTTTCCAATCTTCCTTCTTTCTGATCCCTTTTGTTTTGTTTCCTGCTATCTCTCTTTTTCTTTTTAAAATACTTTTATTGATTTGTATTTTCGGCCTCTCATAAGAGAGCATGTGATATTTCACTCTGTTTCTGACTTACCTCACTTAACATTATGATCTCAAATTTCATTCATTTTCTTGCAAATGACATGATGCTTATGGCTGAACAATATTCCATTGTAGACATATATCACGTTTTCTGTATCTTTGACTTCTGTGGATTGGTAGACATGCTGAGGGAGGATCGGGTTTTTTTTTTTTTCCCATACAGGGTCTTGCTTTGTAGCCCAGGCTAGTCTCATGATAGAGCCCAGGCTGGCCTTGGACTCACAGGAATCCTCCTGCCTTAGTCTTCTGAGTGCTGGAATTACAGGTGTGCATGCCCCACCATGCCTGGTTTTTGTGGGTGCTGGGGAATCAAGTTGGGAACTTAGCTCTATGACTGCTGAGCTCTTGCTTCAGTCCTGATGGAGAATCTTGAAGGAGATACTGGTCCAATGAACTCCTGTTCCTGAGAAGTTATGTAGTTTGGGTTTTCAGGGTCTGATATATTAAATCATGTAAATCATTAGCTAAACACTTTCTCTCTTTTTAAAAACAGATTTCAGTGCTATTCACCAATAATATATGCCAGTAAATCTAATATTTAAAAAATTTGTGATGCAGTCTTAAAATTAGTCTTTATAAATATAATAATTATATTTATGCTTCACTACTTTCATTTATATGGAAAAATGATTTTCCGTATTAGGAGAAATGCTTTGGGTATAATATTATGTTTATTAAAATATTTCCTGAAATTTCAATCTAAGGCATATGCTAGATATATTTATAGTATAGTAACTTATTGGTTTTGAACTGGTTTGTGATATTTTTATCTTCTTAACACTATTTCCTTTCATAATTGAAAATCTTTTTGATAAAAACTTTTATTTCAAGGTGTTTCTTCTTTAAATCAAATGTTACTTTTAAGTTCGGAGGCTAATACATTAGTGGATTCCTTTCTTATGTTAATCTGTACGTGTTGACTTGGTCCCCCATGACTCGTGTGTGTGTATGTGTGTGTGAGCACACGTGCCACACGAGTCGAAGGCGAAGATTGAAATCATGAACAAAGGAGGCAAGGTGTAGAATAATTGGTTTTTATTTAGAAACCAAACGACAGCGGGGTAAAAGCTCCTACCGTCTGGAAGGGCTCCCAAATGATCCCTCCTCCATGACTTATGTAAGGGTAAATTGGTGACTATTTTGGGAACATGTTTATCTGAGATGTTTGTAGTTTATTTTTTGAAAAAAGATAATTTAATGACTTATTTTCTCCCTGCGGTTTTCTTAGTCTAGATAAAAGCTTGATAATTTTACCTTTTACCCTTTTAATACACCTTTTCTGTTCGTTGATCTTTTCTATTTTAAAAACCATCTAATTTTTACTTCTGTTCCTTTGCTAATTTGTAGGTTTGTTTTACTTTTGATTTTCTAATTCCTTGAGTTTTATCACGTTTGTTTTTTGAGGTCTTTTTTATTTTTATATAGGTTATTGTCATTTTTCATAGTATTTTACTATATGCCATAGGACTTGGAGTGCTGTTTTCATTTTTATTGAAGAAAGTTTCAGTGTCCCTCTCGATTTCTTCATTGTCACATTGGTAGTTCTGGAGGATATTGTCTAATTCCCATGTATTTGTACAGTTTCTAAAACTCCTTTTGCTGATATTGCTTTAATTCCATTGTCATCAGAGAATATGCATGATGTGATACTGAGTTTTTGAAATTTGCTGAGAATTTCTTAATGGTTGGCAGATTTCCTGTCCTGGAGAATATTCCATGGGTTGGCTTCTGTTTTGATGAGAATTTTTGCATCTGTATTCATCAGGAATGATGTAGATATTTCTTTTTCCTTTTCTGTTGTGTCCTCTTCTCATTTTGGTAGCAGGATGATGCTATCTTCAGACAGTGAATTTGGTTATGAGAACAATGTGTATTATATATTGTTGGGTAAAATACTCTACACCTGTTTGTGAGGTTAATTTGGTCTGTGGTGCAGTTTAAATGATTCTTTCTTGGTTTTTAATTGGATTATCTGTTCATGGATGAACGTCAGGTTATGAAATTCTCAACTATTTTGTGTTAGATTCTGTCAGTAATGTTTGCTTCATCTAATTTAGTACTTCAGCTTTGGTTCATATTTTTAAAATTACGTCTTCTTGATTTTATCATTTTATTACTGATCCTCTTTGTTTCTTCTTTAGTGTTTTTCAGTTAAGGTTTATTTTATCTGGTATTAAGAGAGTGATACCTGCTTACTTTCAGTTTCCATTTGCAGGAAGCGTGTGTTTCTGTCTCTTCTCTGTCTAAGTTGGTCCTTACCGGTGACCCAAGTTTCTTATAGGTAGCTTTTCATTACCTCTTGGGATTTTTATCCAATTAGCCATTCTGAATATTTAAATTGAAAAGTTTCATCCATTTACATTTGAAGTCATTTCTATAGTAAAGAACTACTCCTGTCAGTTTCATATGTCTTCTGGTTGTTTTGTGTATCCTTTGTTCCTCTTTTTTTTTTTTTTTTTGTCTTTGTGGTTCAATTTTATGAGTAGGCTTTGATTGAGTCTGTTCTCTTTCTCTTTTGTGCATCTATCCTAATAGTGAGTTTTATACTTTCTTGTGTTTTCATTGAAGTAGTTATTGTCTTTTAACTTCCAGGTACAGGATTCCTTTAAGCCTTTATTGTAAGGCTACTGTGGTGATCGTAGTGGTAATTAATTCCCTCAGTTTTTGATTATGTGATGGACTTCATTGTCTTTCATTTCCAGAGGGTAGCTTTGCTACTTTAAGTGTTCTTGACTGGCAGTTTTTTTTTTTCTAGTCACTTTAATGACGTGTCCCATTCTTCTGTGCTGTAGGAAATCTATGTTGAGAAACCCCCATGTCTGATTAAGATGCCCTTGTATATGACTTGATGCTTGCCTCTTGATGTTTTTGGATTTCTGTCTTTGGAATGGACTTTTGATAGTTTGAGTCTACTATACCATGAAGAGAGTCTTTTGGGCTGAATATAATTGGATCTTTTGTATTTCATTGACCTAGATTTGGGATATTTTCAGCTGTTATTTATTATATAGATTTTCTGTGCCAATTTTCTTTTCTCTTTCTGGAACATTAATAATTAAAAATATTTGCTTTCTTAAAAATATAACAAGACTTTTCATTATTTTACAATTTTCTTTTTAAAAACTGTTTGGTTAATTTAAGACCTTCCTTTAGTTACAGAGATTCTTCTTTTGCCTGATCTAGTCAGTTATTGAAGCTGTCACTTTATTTATATCCTAATCTGAGTTCTTCACCTCTAAGATTTTTTTCTCTAAGATTTCTGTGTCAGTGTCATTCAGCTCCAGAATTTTCTGATTTTCGTGAATTGTCTGTCTATATTCTCCAATATCTCAATGAGTTCCTTCTACTTTTTTGTTTTGAATTACTTTAAGGGCAGTCCATCAATTTCCTTTTCTTTGGGGGCTGTTTATTATTCTTGTGCTAATTATTACTGTATTTTTAAAAGATATTATGAATTGTTTTTAATTATTATGTTGCTTTAAAGATGTCGTGTTGCTTTGCTTCTATAGTTCTTGAATTTCCTTGTTGAAATGTGCTTGTAGTGAATCAGTTGCTTGTACCAATTTTTGAATTATCATCAGTAAAGAAATCATGTTACTCTCCTTTCTGTAGTTCGTGGATGCCTGTATGGAAACGTGCACATGGTGGATCAGTTGCTACTACCAGTTCTGTAGAATGGATGTTCAGTTGTTTCCCTGGGCTTTGGATATGTGAGTGGGGGTACCCATCTGTGGTTTTGGCTGCTGAACTTGGTGGGTGGGCCAAGAGGCAGCTTCGCATGGCTGTGGGTGTGCTGATGGGTGTTGCTCAACAGTGTTTAGACCAAGGCAGGTGGGCAAGGTCTCTGCAGATTTGTGCATGGTTATGGTTTTAAAATGGCACTGTGCAGCAGCATCCTGGATGGCAGATGGCACAATACACAGTGTTCTTTCTCTGTGGTAACATGGGGACATGTTTTCTTTTGTAGCTTCCCGGACTGAGTCAGGGACCATGACAGATACAGGCTTCTCCAGCAGCAAACTCTCCTGGTGGACATGGTGTTAATGAGAGCTGTTAGGACCCTCTTGCCTAGCTAGTACCAGTCATCAAATCCCTCTTGGTACAGGGTTGACAACAACTAGAAGGATGGGATACAGATGCTGTGTTCCTTGCTGCCTTCTTCATAAGACTGTCCTCATCCTCCCCTCTGTGGCACCTTTGCCACGTCCTTCCTGTTATTAGGTGAATCTTTAACACACACACACACACACACACACACACACACACACACACACACACATACCCACACATAAGCACATAACATGCAGAATCAAAATCATACTTTTTACAAATTTTTATTTTTGAGAGTCAGGATTTATAGATGTATAGATTATAGATTATCAACAATTTTTTCTATTATGTTATTAAACTGGAAACATACACATATTTTATGATACTGATAAATTCTGTTGGATTATCTATATTTTATTACTTTGAAGTTCTTTTCATAAAAGTTCTAAGTTGAGGAGTATCTGTATTTAAAGCATAGGCTATGATATTTAACTTTTTATTACTCTAAGCAGACCTTTGAATACGTTATCATCTTGGTTTTTATTGCTACCTTCATTATAACCTACAGAAAAAGTCATAGAATTACTGGTAAACAAGATATGAGCATTGAACACATATTTGTAATATTTTCTAGAAATACTTTTTAGTGAGATTTGACTATTGATCTGTTGATTCAGTTGCCGTGTGAATTTTTATAAATGTTACTGCTCAAGATGTACAAATATAGCTGGAATATCTTGGTGCATGCTCATAATCCCTGCACTGAAGTAGGCTGAGGCAGGAAGATCATAAGTTTGAGCCCAGCCTGAGGAACTTAATGACTTAATACAGTCTTGACTCAAAAATATTAAACAAGCAAGCAAATAAGTAAATATTCTGGAAATGAAGCTCAGTACTGGGTTTAAGCTCCAACCAATACCACCCTATGTGTTGCTTTAACTGTAGTGTACTTGTGTGATGCAGCGTTAGGCTCCTTGAATGTAGCAACTTGATATGGACTTAAGTCGTTTAATGCAGCAATTTACTTACTTGGTGTAGGATGTAAGTTTATCCTAAGAAAACTGATTGATGCAATGACAACTTGAATGTCTTTTGAATGTATAAATATCACTTTAATTGCTTAGTAGATCAGGCATAAGAATAAAAACTACTACCAGTGTATACAAAAATGCGTCCCAAAGCACTTATTGTAGTATTTTTGATGTAGTTGGACCCTTCATTGAGCTTGCCATCGATGCGACTTCTCTTTCATAGCTTCAGTCCTTCATTACAGTATTTAAATGTCTAGGTCCTGAAAGACCAAAAAAGGAAACATGTCTGTTCTCAAAAAACCTGGCAAGGTGAAAAATATAGGAATATTTTCATTAAAATAATCACGGTATTGGGAAGATGTGAAAAATGACAATATGTGTGCTTGAGTAATGTCTAACTCAGCCACAGGGATCCAGGAGAACTTGGTGAGTAAATAAATTTGGTGCCATTTTATCCCATGTAGTAAGTCTTCATCTTCTTCACCATCCTGTATGATTCTTAGACTTTCCTTTTTGTATATTCAGTAATTTCATTTGCTGAAAAATCAAAGACATTTGTGGGCTGTATTCTTGAAGCAATTTTACACCTGTTGGACATAAGAAAGATCTCACACTGTCTTATTAAAAAACTTTAGTATCATTGCTATTCCTGAGAAACTTGGAATTGTTTTATTAGAAACCTATTTTTACATTTATAGATCTATATTCTTTAGTATGTATTTATACTTATTAAACTTATAGTTAAGAGCTTTGATGATACCTTATTTCCACTTGTCTTTTACATAACCTACTAAATTACTTGATACAAGTAATAGATGGAAAATAGATTTTCACAAATTCTAGTTACCATGATTTGGCTAAAAGAATTCAAAACATTTATTTTATTTTTCCTTTTTTGAGTTTTAAATAAATATTTGCTCACATTGTAACTTAATATTTAAATATAGGTATAAGTTCAGTATAGAACTACTTGATTTCTATTATGGAACCTTCTGGGTATATATATCATATGAAGATTTCTTTTAGATCATAAAATAAATAAAGAGCATCATGTATTTTAGTTATTTAACATACTATCTATTTTTATTCTTTTATTGAAAACCTTAGCATACAAAGGACTCAGTTAAGTAGTGAAAGGAAAGTGCATTAGTAAATTTAAAACATATACCAAATTCTTTCCTGTTCATGTTTTATTCAAATTATATTGTATTCAAATGATTTGATTTTGGTCCTGAATTCACAATTCCTAATTTTTTTAAGGTGAAGATTCATCACCAAATCTCTTTCTCACTCCATATTCAGGTGCAAGGAATAGGCTTGAAATCATGAGTCAGTCGTTACAAGGCCACTGACCGCCTCTCCTTAGAACAAGGCTGGAGCTGTTTTTGCTTTCCGTGGCTAATGGATGAATCCCTATTGCTTCGCATCCTCAAAAGCCTGTCGTTTGTCAGTGTTGAGATTTTAACTTTTCTCTGTGTAATGGTATTTTGTTGTTTTAATTTACATTTTTCTTGTGACATGATCTTGATCATTTTTTCATATGCTTATTTCCATCAGCATATCTCTTTTGGTGAGGTGGTTTGTTCATAGTTTTGCCCATTTTGTACTTTAAAAAAATTGAGTGTCTGTATGTATTTGGTACAGATGTCTTTTATTAGATACAAGTTTTATAAATATCTTCTCCTGCTCGGTGACCTCGGTATTCACTCTATTAACAGCGTCTTTCCCACAGTACAAATCTTTAATTTTACGTAGCTCACATTATCAATTCATTCTCTCAAAACCGGGTTTGTGCTGTGTGTAAAGTCTTTGCAAAGACAAGGTCACGTGTATTTTCTCCTGCATGATCTTTTAGACCTTGTTTAATTTTGAAGTTTACATGAGGGCTCTGATTCATTTTAACTTAATTTTTGTAGAATATGTGAGTCTTTGACTAATTTTTTTTTGTTTTTGGTCAGATAAATCTGTACTTGTTCCAACACTAGTTTTTGAAAAATCAGTCATTAGGCCTTTGTCCTGTTTGCTCCTGGTTGTATCGGTGCTGTCTGCTTCTGGGTTCAGCTGTCTCCTGCTGACCGTTTTGCTCTGTACTCCATTGCGCACTGCTTGATCCTGTTACCTTGTATGGAGTCCGGCGTCAAATAATGCTGATCTTCCCAATTTGATTTCCTTCAGTCATATTAAGATGGCTATTTCTTTTTGTAACTTACTATCTAAACTTTAGAATGACTTCATTGATAGCCATAAAATATATTTTTGAGATTTTGCTTGATAAAGCGCTAACTAGATCAAGTTGAAGAATTAGGGTTCAATAAAATATTTCCCTTCATAAATTTGAACTAATTCTTCATTTGCTTATTATATCTCTTAAAAATTTCTTTAATAAAAGGTTTACAGGGCCTTTCTTTACATATACTCTAGTATACTCTTGCACATCTTTTGTCACGTTTAACACACAATTTCTCTGTCTTATTGTGGCCATGGAGATATTAGTTGTTTCTTTGAAATTTATGCTAAAAACAAATGAGTTAATATACTTTAAGTATTTAGGACAGTGCTGGCCATAGAGTAAATAGTAGATATTACTATTAAACACCAAGTCCCCATTAAAAATAAGAACATAAAGGAGATATTTAGTTTAAAATGGGAATAGGATGCTATTTTTAGAATAGTTCTGAAATACTTGTGTAATAGTAAAGTGTTTTAAGAACTAGTTTAATATTCAGATAATTATAGGCAGGTAGAAAGAGACCATTACATGGTTGTTTTTTGCCCTGAGTTTTACAATTATTTTTAGGTGTGATGCATTGTTTACCAGTAGCCTAGTTGTAGAAGAAACTTGTAGTAATGGAACATAAAGTGTAATCTCAACAATAACAAAGAGCATTGTGTAAAACCATCTAAGCTTTCACAATATAAAGGACTACTCAAAAATATTACAGAACCTGTTGAAATTAAGTAATATAATATCAATATTCAAATTACTCAAACCAGATTTTAAAAAGGAAAAACTTAAATACTTCATATTTAAACAAGTAAGTACATAATTCTAGGACACTTTCCTTCTGTAAATTCATGAAGATGATGTAAGTAGGTCAGTCATTTTATTTTTGAGGCTGTAATCTTGATTCCCTTGGCTGCTCTCTTTTATAAATGTCCTTTTGAAGACTTTACTATGATGTGTATAATTTGTAAGATGTGGTAAAATGAAATACCTGTAGAAAAGAATAGCAAATGTCTGTATTATAAACGTACTGACAGTGTGCTTTCGAGTTTTTTCAAGCAGTTTTTTTACTGGGGATAATTTAGAACAGTAACACTTGATTCAAATGTTCTTTCATGGCTGACTCGAATTGGATAGTTAAAAAATAATATGCTGTACTTATTATGCACAGATGTAAGTATTCAGATAACCTAGGGATACTAGTTACAACTTAATTAAAAATAATTTACTGCATTTTGTTCAGCTAAAATGGCTTCATAGCTTCACGGATTCTCAATATACTGCATATATTTTCTCATTAATGATATTTTGCACTGACGATAACACTTTCTAACATATTTTAATAAATTTCTGTCTGTTTTTGTTCTGTATGGTATATGGAATGACCTTATTCACCTCAGAGGTCAGAGCTGCTGTCCTGCTCAGCACTCTGGTCATTGTCTAATGCAACTTGTCTTTTCTAGTGAAGGGGACACAACACTTCCAGTGCCTTTTCGGTTTTATCAACTCTAATGAGTTTTTTTTTATGTCTTTATTATTCTAGGAAATTCAGCTTTAATAGTTTCTGTAGTGCTGCATTTGCAGAGATAGGAAATAAATAGTTTGATTTGACTGATGGTGCTGACAGTTTAAATCATGCAAATATATGCTTAAGTGAAACAAAAAATGAGAAATTTTTATGGATTCTCAAGTTATTAAAACAATTGATGGTAAATTCCTTCAAGTCAAGTTCATATTATAGTTCTGACTGGTAAGCGCCCTTCGAGTAAATATGTGGGACATGATAGTAGAGCTGGTAACACAGAAGGAAATGCAATGTGTTGTCTGTTCTGCTGTTGTTACTTAGGTCTTTAGTGTTAGCCTGTCCTGTGGCAAGTTCACTGTGTCTGATAAGGCAGGTGCAGGAACTCCACTTGGCTCTTCCCTCCACGTGGACTCAGCTTGTATCTAGAGAATTTGAGAACTGAGCCTCAAATTTCCCATCTTTAAAATGGGCATGATAGTAATTTAAATTTATGAGTACTGCAAGCATTCTAACCAAAGCGTGCTGCCTGCCACATATGTATTTGTTAGTAGCTTCTACAGGTCACCCCAGGCTGCAGAGTGCAGCTCAAAATTGGGATGTTAGTGAAACCTGACAGTCTCTGCCACTGGCTTCTGAAGAATACAGGTACATCATCAACACTGTTAAAGATAAATATTAAACCTGGCTTTACAAACTATAGAAAGTGGTGAGGTTATTACAGGCTACTTGGCATTTATTTTTCATGACTAAATTATTATAATAGCTATAATTAGTTCTGCATCATCTACTAAGAAAATGGTAGAACTATTAAGGTACTGAAAACGCGATGTTCTACTTACCAGCTGTTCAATAAATCAAGCCATCTTCAAATCCCTTTGAAGTGATTTTACTGAATAGGTAGCAGTGTTCGATGGCAAAGAGCATTTTCTGGTTTAGAGCCAGTAGTTTGTGATGGTCCCTTAGGAGGATTGCTTCAAGACAGTCTTCATTCTGGGTAAAATGCTCCAGTAATTGTCTCTGAGGAATTTTTCTTTAACTTCCCACTTTTAATTTTGAAAACTAAAAATGTACAACTATTAATCTAAATTGATTAAAGATTTAAATTGAAGCAGTTATTAAGTCATTAAGTTGTCAATATGAGAAAGGGTTGCCTGTTTCTACTTTCTGGTGAAAGTACTGAAATATGAGAAAATTCATCAGAGAATTTTAAAATGCAGAATTTTGTCTGTTCTGCTTAGGGGAAACAAGTCATTTATTTGCCTTTGGGTTCCAGAACTTTGCAGAAGTATAGTTAAAGGTTTAAATTTAATCAGTTCATCAAGGCACAGCATTTTAGAGTGTGTGAAAATCTTTGAGAACACCTCCTGCATCGCTGCCACTTTCCAGTTGAGACACTGAGGTCTGGAGGGCTTAGGCGATGGGACAAGGTCACATGAATGAGTTAGTGGCAGCTCAGAAATCAAGACCAGGGTTTTACTGCTCCATCGTGTGAGATTTTCAAGTACCCCAGGGAAGCCCTAATTTCCCATGTTTTGAATATTGAGAATCACATTTTGAATTTTCAGTATTCCGCTAAGAGTAAATGTCCTACATTTCTGTTTTTGACCTTTGACGTATTCCTCCTTTTTCATTATCAACAACTCACAAAAACTTTATGAACTTATGGTAATGACTTATTTATATCCACAACTAGAAATATTAAAAATTAAAAAAGTAAAGAACTCCTTCCTTTTAAAATATTTCTTGTTGGATTAGAGGGCGAGGACCTGTCTTTACAAGGGGAAGTTAAGAAAACAGATAAACAAACAAAACTGGCTTGCATGGTGAGCACTAGAGGTCAGCAGAAGCGGAGGTGCCTAGGGTGTGGCTAAGGCAAAGAATACTTTTCAGAGAGAAACACATGTTTTATCTTAGGACACCTTTGATGCAGATGCAGTGTACTTCACACGAATTGTGTTAAAGCTGTAAAAGTAAATTTAAATTTGAAACTTAAATGAGAAAATTATTGAAATAATATAACCAAATTACAAAAAAGTGTTAATATGTATATGTATATATATATATATTGCAAAATGCCAAAAATATTTTATACATTAAAGAGATAGGATGTGACAGAAAAATCATATGTATTTCTGCAATTCATACTCAATTATCGGGTTCTGCCCATGTAGAAAGAAAAACAATATAAACCTCATATTCTTTAATTTAATCTTGGTAGAAAATTTAACTGAAGCCAGAGGCTATAGGCCTCTGTTGACAATTTAATGAAGACTTTAAAGAATGGGAGACTCTGGGCACTTTGGGAAAGATGCATCCTGAGTTAGTAATTGTATCAGTGTAGACAAAGAAAAGGTTGGTGAATTTTTATGAATGAGTTAACTAAATACTATGGTTAAATTTGTGTTTATTTTTAGCTAGTTATCATGAATTTGTGTTTTTCATTAAATGTATTTGCTACAAAGGGGAAAGATCTATCTGTTAATAAACTGAAACTTTTAAAGTCTCAAAACTATTGAGTTGTGGCTGTGAAGTCTTAAATATTTATTATTGAAGACTGTACAGAAATATTTGTCCTGGAATACTTGTTTTTTTTGTTGTTTAAAAATTGCATATTCTGTTGTTAGTGGATACCAGTTTTACCTGCCACACTTATAACATCAACCATGAAATCACTGATGTCTTTTCTTTTTAATGACTTCCTTAGTATATAAGTGGTTCGAGTTTACTTCTGAGATTTCAACAGGGGTTTCTCCCTTCAGGCTTACTTACAGTTGTCCTAAAGACTCCAATGTATTCATTTCTAGAAAGTGTCACAACTGTGAGTTTTTCTCAGTCAGCAAGTGTATTGTATATCATGGAGGTTGTTACTCAGTCTCAGGCCTAGTAGCTGCTGCTAACATAGAATTAACTGGTGAATTTTAAACAGCAATAACTGTTGGATTTAAAAACCAGCGCGTAATAGTCACAATTAGCCTCCGACCATCTCTTTCTCTCAAAAAGTGGCTTCTTACGAGCCGTCTGTGGCCATCTTGCGTATATGACTGTTGTGTGGGTTCTTGTGGCTAGAGAGTCTGCACCCTCCTTGAGGCAGCCTAGTGCACACCATTGTCCTTACATAGACTCATTCATGTTCTCCTGGAACCCAGCCCCAAAATTCCTTTCCTTTGAGCTTTTGTGTCTTTACAACTCTTCCATACTCTGAGTATCTCTAATCAGAAATCTAAAATTCAGAACTACACCAAAGTCTGAAAGTTCCCTTTTGAATGTCCATGCGATGCTTCACGTGGGAAATTCCTCACCTGTGCCTGGGGAACAGGCGACAGAAAGGAGAGACATGGAATGCAGAAAGCTGCCGTTGGCTCTGTGTGTGCACATGAGGAATACTTGAAACTTGAATAATGGTTTTAAATTTGGTACCCTCCCCAAGATATCTCAGTATACGTAGGTGAATATTTCAGCATCTGAAACTGGAAATACAGTTTCCAATATAGAAACAACAGCAATTCAGTACTTTTTATAGCAATCAAAATCATTGAAATTGTTCTTATTGAACTTGGTGTATCATATAGCAACAAAATCAACAGCAAAAAAATAAAAAACCCCGAAAATACCAGTAGTAATGGTAATAGTGATAGTAGTACTAACAGTAACAACAATGAGTTCTGAGTGTAGATTTTATATTTTTAAATCGTACGGAGACTGTATTTTCCTCATTTTAGTTTTTAGGAATATAGCAATAATTAAAAAAAAAACCATTGGTTAGGGCTGTCTTTGTGCCTGGCCACTTGTCCGCATGCTCCTTCCAGGTGTAGGAGATGTGCACTGTTATTTTACCTTTTAAAAAGAGGCAGAACCAGAGCACAGGGAATTTCAGGCATGTTTCTAAGTCAATGTAAAGGATAAGTGACAAAGAAACCTTATGCAGCCTAATTCCTTTGGAGGCCACCTGTCACCAGGTAATGACTCTGTATTTGTTGAGTGACTGAGCTCTGTGTGATATCAAATTATCTGTTTGACTTAAGTTACTCTCTTATGCAGTAAATTCAGTTTTTTAAAGTTTTGGTGGAGCAATGAGTGCTACCCTCATAGAAGCAATTTCTTTCATATGGGGATGTAATTCAATCAAAAATGTTACCATAGGGGTTGAATTTTTAGTTTTCAGTGTGTAGACTGCTTCTGTTTATTGCTGCTGGTGTTTAGATCTCACGCAAGAAAATCAGTCTCCTTACTTTTCACTTTCATTTGCTATCCAAATATTTACAACATAAAGTAGGAGACCAAAATGTGTGAGATGATACAAACATATCCTTCTGGTGGAATCCTTTGACTTTTTTTTTTTTTTTTTTTTTTCAACCGAGCCCCTTTTAGAAAAACTGAACCTAAAAAGCTGGGCATGCCGTCCATTGTTTGGCCCTATTGCGGTCATTGACCGCAGCCAAGGTGCCTTTCAGGAGGAAGGGATGACAGATAGGCCACATTCTCCTCATCACATTCACTGTCATGGAGAACAAAAGTCAGGGAGGCGGGAGGCAGCGGAAGACACAGTGCTGAGGGATACAGGTGCGCCTCTTCCAGAGCGGAGCAAGATGAATGTGCCCATTGTCAGCGCGCCCCGCATTTCCTTAGTCATTAGGGTGACAGGTCTGTAATTGATGACATGACATGGGACCTCTTGTGAAGCTTCTCTCCGTTCCTTTGAAGCTACTCCTGTGTCCTTTAAACAGTATATGGTTCTCTAATGTGTCTGGACAGCTGCTCTCACATCTCAATCCAGGCTATCTTGGTAATGACAGAAAATCGCACCACTTGTGAAAAGGGAAGATGATATTAAAGTTTCATAGCTGTGTTAACTGCGATTCTCAGCAGTGGCTCTTTGTGTAATAATGGGCAAGATCAAGAATAAATTTATTGAAGTAAGAGAAAATAGTGCGCGTCGAGCTCTCTGTCTGCTGCAGGAGAATGCTTTGTAGTTCGGAGCTTGTGCCTTTCCTTCTGTCCTTTCCTCCGTTGCTCTGTTTAGGTTGAGAAAGACTTTCAGAGTTTTGCTCCAAGAAGTGTGGTATAGATTATTTGAGTGAATTACTTAAGTTAAATATTTGAGGAAAAAAACCATTGAATTTCCACATCATGACTAATCACTTATTATTTCATTTCAATAACTTTTTGAAGATTATTAACTATTTCAGGAATTTGAAGAATATATTTGATTTTTATGATGTATTTAGACTTACTTTATAATTAGACATCAACTCAGTGTTACTCCTCTGAGAATTTACAGAGGAGCTCACTGTGAGGAACAGTCATGCAATATGTGTACCATTGTGGTAATACCTGTTATATTTTTCTAATAAGAATCTTGATGATTGCAGCCATATTACTCATTGGAAATGTTACCAACAATTTAATGAAATTTGTTTTACTTGAGCAGTTTTTTTCTTTCTTACAATGGATACCTTTCTCTCTTTTAGCTCTTAGGAATATAATGATAATAAAAATGTGCCTTTAAGAGCAATTATCTATAATGAGAAGCCCTCTAAGTTGAGAATAAATCCGATTCGTTATGTATTAAATTTGGCTACCGCACACATAGAGCTGCTTTACAACAACTCTTTTAATATGTATTACCTCATTAGCATTATAATGAGTTTATGCTGAAACTCAATGCAGTAAACTTCCAAAGGAAAATTTTTAGTAAAAATAAAATAGAATAACAGTGATGTTGCTAGTCAAAGTTTATCAGTGTATTTTTGGTTTCCTTATTCTTCAAACCCTATTCCCATGTCTGAATCTACAGGATATGTCTTCAGTGAACGTTGTTGTTGCCTCCCGTGGAAGTTCGTTTTCATATACTAGGCATGAACCTAGCCCGCATGACATCCGGGTGATCTTTGAGGCAGAAATATATATGGGAGTATATTTTTGTGGACTAGTAATAAGAGGATTTGTTCAGAATTATATTAACCGAAAATTCACTTAGCTATGCAAATATTTGGGGTGATTCTTCATGTATATTTCACTAATCTCCTTATTTGTCAGATATACATTTTTTAACATTTGTTCTTGAGAACGGCCTTCCCCTTGCTTGTCCACGCCTTTCTGCCCCCATGTGGTGTCTGTTCATCTTTTGTCAGTGGCTTAAAAGCCAGTGAACAACCCTCCTCTCTTCTTCTGAGGTGACATAGCTTCATTATCAATCTTGTATCATTTAATGCAACCTAAAAATAATCTCTCCTAACTTAAAAGTATTGGATGCATACTTCCTAATGTTTTACTAAGATTTGCTCCTGAAAAACTAGCTGATAATGAAAATTCCACCTCTCCATTCAAATGTACTCATCATCCCACCCAGTATGTCAAATTAGAAACTGTGCTATCTTCTCTAGATTCTTCTGTCTTCCTTTCTCATTCCTGTGTTTCATATCTTACATATTTTTATTTTCTTTTTATGTTTCTGGTAGTGATAGCTGAACCCAGGACTTAGCGCTGAGCTACATGCCCAGTCAGGGCTGGTGTTTGCCACCATCCTGCAGCTTTCCAGAGAACTGGGATTACAGGTGTCAATCGTCATGTCCCGCTCCTTTCTCATTCTTTAATTCTATTGACCATTAAGCCTTGTGAATTTGATATCTATAGTTATTCTTAAACACATATCATCTTCTCAGGGAGCGTCCTGTCTTTTATTGGGTTTTGGCAACAGGCTTCAAACGCTGTTCCCAACCACGCCATCTGATCATCACAGTTATCTTCCGAAGCCGTAGGTCTGTCCATTTCATTTTCCCACTAAATCACTCTTCCGGTTCTCCAGCTTCGGTGTGGCGGTGTTCAGACGGCTGAGTACAGCGAGGGTGTTTCGGAGTCTGGCTGTTCTACAGTCCGTCTTCGCCGCCTCCTCTCCGATGGTTTCGTGGGGAGGACTGTTGGTGGGCTCAGGAACACGCACGCATCTTCATGTCTCTCTCTCTTTACTGGGTTTTGACGTCTGCCTGGATGATTTCCTCAGTTTTTTTTCTGCCTGAAAACTCCTTATTATTTTAAAAATCTTTGTACTCCCCAAATGTTTAATATGTATTTTTAATATGTTTAATTATTTATGTGAGTTTAGTCAAGCTATATAGTTTGGACTGGCTCTTTGACTGAGTTTTTTTTAAAGTAGTGATATTAAAAGATGTGTATTTTGTTTTTCATTTTTAATAACCTTCTGTTAATAACTCAGTAGCCTCCGTTCTTCTATTAAGGGAAGAGTAGCTCTTTATTACTTTTTTCTTCTGAATATAAAGGGGGCGGTGTTGAGCAATCTTGTCATTACATCATTGAGCATGTGTGCACAATTTATTAAGTAATTAATGAATTAGCTTCAAATGGGTAAGCTGGGGACCTGTGGAGAGTGATGAGAGGCTAGTGGGATCCAGACACCTGCCATCACTTTTCAAGTTTTCCTGACATACAGTGTCCTTGTATAAAGTATGAGAGTGTCAAAACACCCGTGATATGCTTGGTTTGCCATGTAGTTATGTGATACAAATAAATGCAAGGAATGGAAAATTTCTGTGGAAAAATCTTATTAGCATATTTTTTCTGTGCCATGTCCAAGTGTGATAGCATTTTACTTAATAAGGCTCTTATTAACATTCCTTACCTGCAGGAACAAATATAAAATTGGGAAAAGTCAATTTTGATTTTGTTGTTTTCTTTGTTCTGAATATGGAAATAATTTGTGTTTTTTGCCTTTTACCCTGAAAACTTATGTATACTTGCCTGAAAATTGCACTGGGTCATAATGCTGCAAATATCACGGAATATAAAAAGATAAGCGTTTGCATCTGTACTTGAATTATTGCCCAGTTTATTCTTCATTTATTTATACATTTGAAGCCATAAAATATTTGTCAAAATATTTTAATAATTGAAAAACTGAAACACTATTGAATATTTTAGGAGTGTTCTTACTTAACTTTGTATAAGAATTTCTTGTGGATTGTGTATTCCTAGTTTTCACTGTGGAACTTTCAGTGTCTGTACTTTGGGAGCATTTATTTTGGATTTCAAGCCTCTGTGCTTACAGCAGTAACCATCACCACACAGGTGCTCTGAAAATTGACTGCTTCCAAAACACAGGTTGAGGCTGGAGGTGGAGAGGTGGTGTGAATGCTGTGGGGAGTGTGATGGTGCAGGCCTGGCTGTGGGGTGTGCGGTGCTGGAGGTAGTAATGGTTATAGTGCCAGTGGCTCTGATGGAGATTTGTGAGGTGGTGGGTATGGTGATGGTGAGGGAGTGGAGCTTGAGTTTCAGTCCCAGTGCTAATACTTTGTGATCTTGGCCACATCAACTAAACTATAACTTCAGATCTTACCTACAGAACAAACAAAACGATTGTACTAATCCACTAGGCTTAGCATAATGCCTAGCCTGTCATATCTACATCATAAATGTCAGTTGTTATATATTTTTAAGGTTTCTGTTTTCCTCTGATTTAAAAAAATCAATTCGAGAGTGAATTTTTTTATGGATAATAGGAATAAATGTGCAGCTCCAGGTCTTGGTCTTATAAAGGAAAAGCAAGGCGTATTCGAGCCTTCCAGATTATCTTGGTTGGTTACTTGTTGCTGTGACAGAATACTCAATGTTCACAGTTTTAGGGATACAAGTTTTATTTTAGCTCAGTGTCAGAAGATCTCATGCAGTCCATTCATGGGGCAGCTGGCATTGGTGACGGCACGTGGCAGAGCCAGAGGCTGGCAAGCTGCTCATCATTTGCAAACAGAAGCCACGTCATGGTGCAGTCAAGTGAAACAGGAGCAGTGCCCACGTCTGGAGACAGAGTGAGCAAGGAGCTATGACAATGTTTTTTTTTTTTTCTTTACTGTAATTACTCCACGCTGCCAGTTGGGCACCCTCCAAGAGTGGGTGCCCCTCCCTCACTTCCTGGTCCACAAGTCAATAGCACACACCTGACAGCTCTGCCCTGCACAATCCCCGATCTTAACAATTTGACAATCTTTCCAGGTCAAACCCCAACCATCTGCCCCTTCCAGCCAGACCCCGCCTTCCATCCTCATACGGTTCCAAGTACAGGAGGTGTTTGGGGGGCACTTAAGATCCAAACTGTAGCGTGTATCATCCTTACTTCTTAAAAATATTACTGTGGATTCTTTAACTCAGAAAACTTGAAACATTTCTTAAAGAATTGTTCTTTGTCACACATGGGGACCAATAAAAGAAGTCAGATATTATTTTAGTACTGCATGTTCTGGGAACTAAATTTCACCTCTTCCTATCAGTCTGTAAGTATAGGATTTCTTATGGAAGATACTGAGAGGAAACACTGGAAGGTGTTTCAACACACATGCACACACACATATACACGCATGCACACACATACACACACACATGCACAAATGCACACACACACACACTTGCATATTGCCACCTGGAGAATAGCTTGTAGAGAGAGTTGATAAAATTGCTTTGTCCTGCTTTTATCAGTATTTTTAAAAACAGTTTTGAATAATTTTGAGGTGGGTCATCCATGGATTATCCTGGAGAAATCCTGAGGAAGTAGACAAGTGACTGCTTTAGCATTGGTGCTTGTGCATAATGGTTTCTGAGAACTTCTTGCCCTATAGAAACAGACACTGTTAGACTGCCATTCACATCCTCTCTGTGGGGTGGCATTGCTCCTTCTGGAATCAGGGAAGAAGAGTGAATGCTATTTGTGCTGCAGTTGAGCTAAGCGACTTTACCCAGATCTTAAGTTCCTTGTGTGTGGGTTTTATATTTGTGAAATCAAGAAATGAATGTTTCTACCTGTTAAGATTTTTCTGTGTTTTAAATGAGGTAAACTTCACAAAAACACTCGAAGAAAAGTTACTTTAAGTATGTAATATATTATATATACCTAAGAACATCACAAATAACTATTATTTTCTGTTTTTTTCAGTGGAATATACTAGGACAGAGGTATACACTCCCTGTTACATTAAGTGTACCCATACATATAAACAAGTTTCCATGATTTATGTTATTTTAATAGTGATGTAGAATTTTTTTCATGTAGGATGCATTGTATGATGAATAATTTAAACTAAGTATTAACATAGTGATTCTGATTACTAACTGTGGAATTAGTGTTAGATTTTAAGCATACAAATTTGTGGTGTTGCAAGAGATTTTTTACTGTTATAGTTTTGGGATTTTTTGGCTGATATTTGAAATAGCATTGAGTATTATGTTCCAGGAACAGTGGGGTGACAGTGAGAGAACCAACACCATGCCAGTCAGTTCTGATAAGTAACACCACGGCAGTGCACTAGTACGGAGCTGGCTTTGGCACTGAGGAGGACTTGTTTTCCATGGTGATTATTTTCAATGTACAGTCTGGTACATCTTAAACGTTTTAATGTGTGATCTTTTCAGGAGTCTGGATTCACTGATAGAAGGTTAATTTGAAACTGTTAAGAGCAGAAGCAAATTTCAGAAGCCTGCATATGCAAGAAGTTATTTTTTAATTATATAATATTTGCAATTACAATAAAATTTTTGGTTATTCCCCATTTCATACATGATTTAGTTTAAATTTGATGAATTAATACTTTAAACTGCGTTATTTTAAATTTACTGACAACTGAAACTATGGGTCTTTTAACATTTGCTTCACTTTTGCTGATTTTCCTCTCTTTTGTTAACCTGCTACCCAAGACATTAAAGAATGAGTTCATGTTTTCACGAAGAGCTCAATTAACAATTTCAGGGCTGCTATTATTGATTGACACGTAATGAATGTTCAGTATGCTTAAGCATTAGGCTGAGAACTGGACTGCTACTGGTGGGTATATTCTTTCAATAGTTCTATGAATTAAACACAATCATGATCTTAGCTGGTGTGACTTGCCATGATAGGACCTTTCTATGAACGCAGGGAGCTGGGGATCATGGGAGATAGGAAGATGAAGGAGGGAGGGAGAAACAAAAATGATCAAGGATTCTTTGCTAAGCCAATTTCAGAATGCTGTTAAATTGTCAGTCTTTCCAGGAAGTACTTCTCTGTCCACTTCTCTC
>PVKB01002285.1:186631-300521 GCA_004027205.1 Ctenodactylus gundi
GTAGCTACCAGGCAAAACCTAATTTAGCATATCCATCAACATACCACAAAGCTCCATCTACAAATGGCCTCTCTCTTAGGGGACTTATGTCCAAATTACCAGTGAGAGGCTGAGAGGAGCCGTGTTGTGATGAATTGCTGCTGGGGTGATGGATGTGCCATCTGAGGTCAGCAGAACAGACACGAGCGTGCCGTGGGTCCCTCTTCCAGTCCCAGTTGTGTACCTGCTAGATCAGCGGAGCTTTAGCAGTCGGCTCTTTCCCCCATTTGCTATTTATTAAATAACAAAAGGGGTCATATCTGTGTCCTAGGTACCTATTCAGGAGCCCTAGATAGTCATCATTATGTCACTGAACTGGTACTGAAACCTACAAGGAATAGGTGATAGGCCAAAGCACTTTTCTTTTGTTCTGCTTCTCAAGCTTTACCTGGAATAGCTACTTCAGAACTGAAAAGGCCGTTTGTCCCCATGCTTTCCAGCAGGCCTCGTGAGCGGACAGCGAGCAGCAGAGGGCAACAGAAGGCAGGAAGCATCCTGCAAAAGCCAGTGCTGCTTCTTTTCCTGCAGCAGATTCCTCCTCAGTTCTGTAGGGGTCTGAAGCCTGTTTTCTGTAAATGAAATAGACTCTTGGAGTGTGCCGTCGTTTTGTCTTCAGTGGCGTCCAGTATTTGCTCCGGCACCTGCCTGTGCTCAGTTCAGGCCAACCAGGAAACTGCACTTATAATTTATGGTGCATTTATTTTGTGTACACATGCACGTGCACGCGTACACACTCACACACACGCACGCACACACGCACGCACAGGCACTCACCATAAATGGCCCATGGATGTATATTTGTTGAAGGATGAATTTTAATAATCCCGGTTTTGTTGCATCTGGATTTCCGGAGAAGAGAGTAAAACAAAAACCATTTTTTTTCCCACTCACCTAGCCCTCAAAGAGCTTTTCTTTCTGTTGGCTTATCTATCAGTACTGTTGAAATTAAAACAGAGCTTTTATGTTTTTAGTATTTTTATTAAAAGTTTTTTCCTGGGGCATTTCTTTCCCAGGAAACATGACTACCTCATCAAACACGTAGAGGAAGTTCATGCGGCACAGAAGAGAATTGTAGGGACAGAAAACTCTACTAGGATTGGCAGTTAAAAGAATGTTACCCTGTAGTATTTACATTTATTTGTGGCATTTTTGTGTATTTTTAATACTCCCACTGGCTACATTATGTGAAATTTTAAATCTAGTATAGGTACATGTGCATGTGTATATGCATTTAACCATTGATGTGTTTTTGAAAGAAAGCTTGATTTCCTAGAACAATTCTCTATACAATCTTGTGAGATATTCTTGACAATACCCACTGCCCAATAAATCAACTTTTTTTGTGAACTCAGGGAGGGCCTTCATGCTGACTTGAATCCTTATATCTTTAACTTTTTTCCTATATTTTGGGACTGGATCCTTTGATCCTCCTGCCTCAGCTTCCCTGAGAGCTTGGGTTATGTATGTGCACTGCCATACCTGGCTAAGTGTTTTTCTAATGTAACAGTTTTATTGAGATCAATTTTACATACCATAAAGTTCATCGTTTTAAAATTTACAATTGAATGGATTTTGTAATGTTCACAGAAATTTGTGCTTGTCACTCTAAGTAGGTCTGGTCCCATGTCTTTGCCGGCATCTTTTCTTCTCTAGAAAATGCGGCATTCTGAGTTATCCTTTACTATTTCACGCTTTCTGACCAGACCAGACTTTTTCCCCCCATTTTATTGATATGTACAAGTGCAGAATTTAAGGTTTACAATGGAACTGAGCATTTTGTGCACATACATTTCTTGTCAAAGTGACAAGGGCTTTTCCGCTCTCCTTTTGTCCCTCCCCCTACCTTCCCTTCCCTCCCTTCACCCCCCCTCCCCGTCCCCCTCTTTTGCTTGTCTTTCCTTTAAACGAAAGACAGACCAGACTTTTTAAAAACAAAATGGCCTGGTTTCCTCTGCCGTGAGGCTCAGGAATCTGTTTCTAGGTGTCACTCTTTTCACCCACGTCACATTTCCCTGCCAGTGCACCAGTTCATTCCTGTCTCCATATGAAGGTATGACGACGCCTTCTGCATATTGGCACAAGCTTAGGTGATTCTGCTGTCTTGCATCTTTAAAAATATTAATTTGCATGTAGTCATATTAGAGCTAGTGTTTTAAAGTTATTAATGATTCATGTAATTGAAGGCACTGGGTGAAATTTATATGCAGTCTTCCTTTATGTTAATGATTACAGGCATATATCATGTTTAATTTTGAGGTAGGAAATAGAGCAAATGATACCAGGTATCTTTTGTTTATAATCTTGAAATACCACCATTCTAATTGTTAGAAAGCATGTCTGGGAAGTGAGATAGTTCTGTGTATAGAACTTCATCATTGTGTTAGTTACCTTTCTTGATAAAGAAACAGTTTTAGCCACGTTTTTCACACTATTGGAGCAGTTAATAGAATGCCTCCTGGCTCAGCTAAATGAATACAAACTAAAAAAAAATAGTAAGTATCCTTAGAAGGGGTTTTCTTTATTTTAGTTAGTTGGTTTTGAAATTTTATCTTTGCACAAAAACCTACTTACAGCCTAGCTGACCATTTTCGGTATAACTTAGCATTCATAGAATACAATGTAAACAAATGACTTAAACTGTTTAGTGGACGGAAAATTTTCTCTCTGCCTTCTGAGAGTTTGATATTTGAATTTGAAAATATGCTAATAGATAGATGAACAAATTTAAATGGCTACAAATTTATTAAACGTATGAAGGCATCATATAAAAAAATAAATCATCAAAGCCCCAGTGAGAGGTGGAGGCTTCTCTACTCTTTTGTGAAGGAGGGCTGAGGGGGTTGTTGGCCAACTCAAAGATTTGGGACGAAGATGAGTAGGCACCACTCTGAAGAGCCAGGTGCGAGCTTGGTGTCACCTCCATCCCCTCGCCTGTGATCCTAGCAGACACTGAGCGCTCCACGAGAGCTGCCTGCATCCCTCAAGGTAACCCGCTACCAGCCATATTTTATGATGGCATTTTTTAGATTACTCCTTGAACTGTATTACCCCAAGTAATATGTTGGCTTCACATGACTTTGTGTATTGATTAGCATTTCCTAGAAAGAGAAGAAAGGCATCTGCTTTCTCTTTTTATTCTTCCAGACTACAGGTCTGTTGGTTGGCACCTCCCACATCTTGGTGAGTCTGCTTCCTCCATCTGTGGCCTGCATGTCAGTCATTTATAGACACATCCAAAATTGCTCCTTCCTGGTGTGCTACGCATTTCTTAATCCATTCATGTTTTCAAACGATGAGTAATGGCCACAGCATAGTAAAGCAAAGATTTGCAAGTAAACCACTGTAGTGACCTGTGTATAATATCTGAGAAATAGGTACAGGTCGATTCTTCAGTAAAGGACCAATGAGCTGAGATGGCCAGGAGGAGTTTACCAGCCAGGCTCAGCCCCTGTGGCTCGCCTCCTGGGGGCTACAAACAGAGGCCCACCTTTCCTTTTGTACCTATTTTAAAGCTAGACCATTGTAAGCTTGTATTTGCAATCTGTTTTCCTGCCTTAACAGGCATATCTTTACATTTGCAAAACAAAACAGCAACAGCAAAAAGCACACATAAACTTCTGATTTTATATTTTGGGGTTGGCATAACAGCTAAAGTGATGGAATTTAATTGCTGTGTTTATCTGATTGGCCTGATGATTGGCCAAGAGAGTTTGCTTGAGTAATAAAACAAGAATATCCATAAATTAAACTCATTAGACTTTTCATTGAACTTTTTCTCATTTAAGCAAAATAATTATTCTATTGTAATCAAGATCTTTCACCTAATTTTCTGTGATTGACAATAATGATTTAAACTAGGACATGTAAACTGAAATTATATTGAAAAGTACACCAAAATGTTTAAAATTTTAAATAAAATGTAAAATTGTATTAAAATTATTTTCACATGTTTTCAAGAGTTGCTTTTCTCCTTCAGCAATTTAAATTATTTATTAAAATTAAAGTACAAATACAGCTTATAACTAATGAATATAAAAGTTTAATGCAATATAGAAACCTGAAAATTTCATGTGCTAATCTTAAAATTTAATTAAATTATATTAAATATTTACATCAAGATAAAATATACATAATATTAGCATTCAGAGACTATCCTTTTGCAAACGCAATGATACCATTTCATGTGACATGTGTGTTATGCCTCACATATTCACGAGTTGTTAATACTGAATGTTCTGGGTTACGTGTAATGTACAACTAGTGTAAAAGTGATGCTAATTTGTGGCACACAGGACAAGCAGGTAGAGAGGCGCTTGACGCTCCGGGCAGCACTACCCTGGCGTGGAAGACTCCACTCGGAGAGGCGGAGAGGAAGGCAGCGATGGTTCATTAACTCGTCTTCTTTCCTCAGCAATTCCATGACTCACAGCTCCCCTCACTCTAGCAGAAGTTACTAGGGAAAAAGATGTGAACTTCATTGAGAGTTGGAAATTTTGCATCACCACTTGGCCTTATTAATATCTGTATATTTTATCTTACTAATTTGTTTAAAATTTATGAAAAGTTATTAGAAGACCACACTGATGTGAAGAATAGCCTAATTTCTGCTCTTCAGGAAGTACTAGTTTGCTGTATTTCAGTGAGATAAATAATAGATATGCTGCTAAAACTGAAGTAGAAAATAAATAAATCCTCCAGCGGTTGAAAGTGAATTCCTAAAGTCTCCTGTTTGGTACCCCAGGCATTATTAAAATAAAGTTAGAGTAGGTTTTATACATTTTGATCTTCATAAAGAAATGAAAAATGCAAATGTTTTCTTCTTTTGGGATTTTATTTTCTCAATTCATCCAAAGCCACAATGTGGGAAGCTGACATTTATAGGAACCAAGACACTAACCAAAGTGAGAAGGCGCAG
The DNA here is from genome assembly GCA_004027205.1 of Ctenodactylus gundi. Classification (NCBI taxonomy): domain Eukaryota; kingdom Metazoa; phylum Chordata; class Mammalia; order Rodentia; family Ctenodactylidae; genus Ctenodactylus; species Ctenodactylus gundi. The sequence goes on from PVKB01002285.1 coordinate 191,586, forward strand.
TTGGGCTGGGCTGCGTTAGCTGAGCACTAAAAATGTAAAAGAATAAACTTGATTTTAGGGCTGTTATTTTCCCTACATGACACGCATAAATCAATCCCATGGGAGTTTTATTTGGTGGAACTATGTGAGCTCCCTTACCAGAATTCTGCCCTTCAAATATAAACTTCTTGGTTGCATAAGATATCACAAATTACTACCCTCAGATAACATGCAAATGTTTTGGCCGTTTTCAAATGTCGAACATTTGGTCAATTCATTATGTTCTAAAAATCATTCAAGCTTTTTATCATTTTTGGATTTTCATATTGTATTAATTATGTTTTCACAATGAGAATAGCTTTACAGTTTTATACAAATGCTATATAAAGTTCACAGGTAGAACATAATGAAAATCACCTGGAATTTTATCAGCCAGAGATAACTGCAGTTCCATTTCTGTCTTGTGTCTTATTTCAGGATTGTAGTTACACTGAGTCTATAATTTTAGCCACGCTGAGTGATACTAAATGTGCTGTTGGTAAGCTGCTTTGATGACTTGGTGACGTGCCATACACAGTTTTCTTGTTACATGTAGACGTCCTTATCATTTTAATCTGTAAACTATCTGTGTATATTATATAGTCAGTCCTGACTGGTATGTTGTTTTTGATTTTTCACTATTTAAACAAACTTTATTTAAAAAAAACATTTGATTACGTTTCTGCTGTCGTCTAATTTTTCAATAATGGAAGTTCATTTATTCAATAAATTTTACTGAGTATCTGTTGCTCTTTGGCCCTTCTCGTCGATTGTAAATGGTGGTTAATAGGGAAGACAGATATCTTCGTTGTGCATCCTAGTGATGAGAGCAAACAGCAAACTCAGTAGATAAGTGAAAAGTTCCGTGGCTACCGTATGTTGCTGTGGTCTTCTGAGAAAAAGAAAATGGAAAGGTGGCAAAGTTGCGCAAAGGAAGAGATGCAAATACAGGTCAGGAAGGGAAGTGTTGGGTCATTGTATGTTAAAGATTGTGGAACGTATTAGCTAATTATTTCCAGAAATCATTTACATTACTCATTAACTGTATTTGAGTGCCTGCATTTTCTCACATTATAAAATAATCTTTAAAATATAATTTTAATATGCAAAATCCAAATATTTTAAAATTTCCATTTTTTTGATTACTGATGATGTTCACTTTTACCATGAGTAGCAGATATCCAGTGTAAAGCGGCATCTGCCATCCTTTGCTCCTCTCAGCAGATGCTGCGGATGCCCTGCCATTTGTCCTGAGTCGTTGCATTTCAGGCAGTGGCAGCCAACTTCCAGCCGCCAATACCCAGTCTCCTTTAAGGTTCTCCCCCAAGCCATCCGGTCCATAGAGCTGGCAGCAAATGTCAGGAATATTGATTCCATCAGTGCCCAGTCGGATTTGGTGATAAAGCCCCTTTTCTTGGTCCCTGAGTTTACAACTCTGAGTTTCTTCAGTGGAGCGGAGCCTGTAGGGCTACGGTGTTGTCGCGTGTCGTGGGAGCTGCTGTGATAATACCCCTTTCCTGGCACTCTTTCCTTCTCTATGTCACTTTCTGCCATTTCTACCTCTGCTTCCAGCTCTCCCACATGACTCACTGGAAACTCGCTTCTTAGGGTCATCTTGTGGGTGCTGAGCACCATTTTCTGATGAGTTGTTTCACTTCTCCTCAGTTGCTGCAGACATTTGAAGTATTAATAACATAATTTTGTCAATTTCATATCATTCAGATATTTTTCTAATGTTTAGTGGAGAAAAGGGTTATATTACTTGGTGATAGTCATACCAAACAAAAAATTATAGCAAAAATTTCTAAAGTTCATCAGTTGACTTTGAAATTTTTAGACCAGTTTTTGAGTAATTTACATGACAATTTTATTATCTCTTAAGTTGTAAGATACCTATTATTCTGTTAATTTAGAGAACAGAAGTGCATTTGTATTAAGCGGTATATTGTAGTCACTTTCCCATCCCTGAGACATGATACCTGACACACATGACTTGAAGGAAGGGAGATTTACTTTAGCTGCTGCTTTAGAGGTCTCAGTCCATGCATGGTCATCTGGCCACGGTGGACAAGAATCCGAGAGGGAGAAGGACAGAGCCAGGGGCAGGAAGATTGTCCTATGCCGTAACTCCGGTGCTGAACTTCTCAGCTTGTTCCATGTGGAGAGCTTGGTTTTCCGTGTATGACCTTGGTTTAGAGATAGAGGTGTTCCCTTCCTCCACGCTGGTCACAGTTAACCTGACTTCTTCAGCCCTGATATAACAACTTTGCCAACCCCAGCAGTTGGCTAACTAATGGTGACAACCTTGACCCCCACGGGGTCCTCTCTCCCTTTCTCTCTAGTGCACTTGTCTGCTGTTCCGACTATCATCTTTTTCCTCTTCTGCCTGCTCCCCAAACCCACACACCAGCTAATCATCCAAGTCCCTGACCCTCAAGCTGGCTAATCCACTCAAGCTAATTGAAAGCTCGTTGTTCACCTTGTGACTGGGCCGTTAGCCCTTATGCCTTTACCTGGCCTTCCACAACAGGCATAGGGTCATGGTGGTCTTGCACCTGGACTTGCTATCCAGGTGTAAATTCATGTGGGCAGTAGATATTTTATTCAGAATCAGATCACTTAGCCCCAAATCTTTATCTTTTCCACTCTACTTGTGGTACTGGGGACTCAGGCCTCATCTTGCTGTCCATGCTCCACCATGGAGCTACATCCCCAGCCCTACCTTCAGTGCAAAGAGCTGAGTATTACAAGCAGAGACTAAGGCAAAGAAGACCCAAGGAGAGTGATTCCTAGGTCAAGAAGTCTGTTTTCACCAAGACTTGAATGGGAGTTATGTATAATAAAACTTTATTTTTAATATCTGTGTTGCCTTTTTACCAAGTAATATTTAGTATAAGAGAAAAATTTAATCTATTGACAGTAATGACTTTTACCTCAGTACAATTTTAGAGGTAGTCGAGGAACGATCTCTGTAGCTATGACAAATAAAGGAGCAGAATGGAGATTCCTCAAAAGGATGAAACTAAATATTCCACTTGATCTGGTGATGCCTCTTCTTGGTATCTTCCCATAAAGTCTAAAAGCAGTAGAGGTACATGTACACCCATGTTCGTGGTACTGCTTTTGCATAAATATGAGGCTTTTGGCAAGCAAACAGACACAACTGGAGAACATAGTGCTTGGTGAAGTCAGTCAAACCCAGAAGAACAAATATCACATGGTTTCCTAGTATGAGAAACCCAGATGCAGGCGTTTTATAGAACCAAATGGGCGTGATAGTGGGAATTGGGGATGAGGGAGAGCGCAGGAGAACCAAAAGGGGGAAGGGAAAGGATCACAGTGTTAATACTATGTATATGTACACAGAATACTCAAGCTCATTCGAAACACTGTGGTGTGTGTATAGTATAAATATATATATATATATATGTATATATGATACACACTTGTATATATATATATGATACATACTGATATATATACCATCTGGCCAGCTTCTCAGAGTCTGGAATGAAAGTAACAAAGGGCTGCCAACCACCCGTGATCAGAGAGGAGCGTCTCTGACAACACTTATTAATCATGTCATAAACCTCACTAAACAAGCCACTTGCATCTGACGCATTCCAAATGCAGCTAGTGAACTCCGAGCATCTAGAGTGTCTGGAACTCCACTCTCTGTGGCCTTGTTGGTCGTTTGTGGCTGGCTACAAAGCCTTGTTGATAGTTTCATGAATTCTACCTTTAAACTGCCAGCGTTGTGTCCTCTGTCTAAGAAGGCCAGCTTAGCTACCACATTGCTCTGTGGCTGGTTCTTTTCATTTTTCCAGCAAGATATCTCCTGCCTACTGGATGCGGCAGCTGCCATGTGACAGAGGCTTTTCCTTATGACTGGGAATTTTTTAAAATCACAGCTATAAAAAAACAATAGGCCACCAGCAGTCCTCCATCTGTCTTTTTGCCCCTCTGGATTGCTTAAAGACGTAACGTTCTATTTATTACCTCCAGATTATGCTCTAAATAATAGTTGATGAAAGCTAGTTTTTAGCCGTCAGAGAAATTACATAATTATGCCCTTAGGACACGAGGAAGAGCCATTGCGGCACGCCGTGGTTTCGCCAGCGGTGCCGAGCCGCGCACCTTGCTTGCACACTGTCCAATTTTGAATATGACATTGCGAGGAACAAAAGATGACAGCAGTTCATCCGAAACCTAGTGTTGTTACGGGCGACAAAATTTAATGTATTTAGAATTTGTGCTTGAGAGCTGGGAAGCAGAGGGAGCTCATCTGTCTTGGATAAAAGTTCGAAATAAAGAGGCTTTGGAGAACAGGAGCCTGGTGGAGCACACGCCCTCGACCCGCTCATTGCGTTGAAGCGGAGCGCAGCTCGAAAATGGGGGACTGAACGCGAGCCCTCTGTGCCCCGGGTGCAATCTGCTTAGTTAGAAACCAGATCTTGTCACGGGGAGGGATGCAAATAGCTGAGCATCTCCTACTGGATGCTTGCTTTCCTTCTGACTGTCTCGATTTGCTATTTAAAGGGAGGACACATTGCTCAGTGCACATTCCTGTAATAGTGCTGCGTTTGTCACAGGAAATGATCCATTTGTGAAGTGGGTTATTATTATTATTTTTTGGTTCCTTATATTTCTTTTAATGCGATCATTTGGCTGGGAACTAACAAAAGACAATTTTTTGAAAGCAGTGGCCTTGGAGTGATAGAACGTTTTTTTTTTTCCTCCATGAGCTTTTGTGTTTTATTTTCTTAAAATGGAAAAATAATGTATTGGGTGCCATATGTATTTCAGGTGATTTACAAACATTTGCTCACTTTATTTTCAAAGCCAATGTGTGAGGCAGGTTCTTCCCGTAAGTAAGGGCATGCTGATTAAAATGAAGGATCTTTCAAACACTGTCTTTATTGTTTTTGGAAAGAGACACATCAAAGGTCACATCAAATAAACATATGCTCTCAGTTTTAGTCCCTTAAATCAAAAGGTGTCAAGATATGACCTGGCCCATACCAATTCAGATCTAGACCTAAAATCCTTCAATTTGGGAAGATTTAAAAATATGTTTGGGAGCTGGTCACCTACCTGGCTTGAAGTAAATTCAGTATTTCTCATTCTCCTTGACTCCCAGTTTATATGTCCCAGTTTTAGCCTGCAGATTTTGAAATAAGGTGATTTATATCAAACTTATTTGTAATAGAAGGACTCATTTCATATTATGATATCAGATACCTGATAAAGTCCAATCAGCGAATGATACACTAATCTAATCTAATTGGGATAACTATTAGATATGTATGCTTAATAAAGTCCACCAAGATTTTATTTGAAAAAGAGAGTAAAAATTTTAGCATCCACTTAATAAATATGCCAGCAAATGGAACTGTAGAATTGCTCCAAGTGAGACACATAGGGTGTTATTGCAGGGTGAATGGTGACACTAGGATTTTGTGTATGTAAGTGTGATTGAGTGTAGGGACCAACTGTTGCCTCACTGTCATCTACAGATAAATCCATGCAGTTTGGAATAAAGTTTGCCATGATATGCGATATTTGTTGCAAAAGACACTGTGCCTTAAACCTGTGGAGGGTCAAATGTTCAGGAACCAGTGATATGGCAAAAACATGTGTCTGCACAAGGAGAAAGCAATTAATAGTTTAAAGTGCATGTGAAACCTTAGTAAAACTATTTCGTAAAATGTGAGAACAGAACCAAAGAAATTTTTCATTAACAATTTAACTTGCCTGAGCAGAGAGTCAAGATGATTTTGGCAATAACTTGAAAAGTTAACAAGATCATCTTTTAAAATTGTGCCACTAAAATTTCTACCAGACTATAAACTTCATGAGTCCACATTCTGCAACTTCTGACACACTGTAGGTGTTCAGTAAATAATGACTAAGGAGGTGTTTCTTATAGGGTGTAGTGAAAAGGTACAAATTCATGATTTGATAGATTCATTCATTCACCAATTCTTTATGCCTGCTTACATCCAAGCATTTTTAAAATTGTGGATTAATATTGTCCTAATTCTGAAAAGTTCTGTTTTGCTCAACTGTTTTGAACTTTTTGATAAGTATTCTCTAAAATTTAATTTTCTATTTGTTTTCTTTTTTCTAAAATTTCAGTTAATATTTTCTACTGAAGTAGAAAGACACAAACAGAGTCATAGGAAAGACATAAGACATGATATTTTTCATATTTTATTGTGTGATATTTTTAAGTTTTAAGTGCAATAATTTAGATATAGGAGGCCAAGGTTGTGTGTGTATCCATTGTTAATAAGTTTATCTTTTGGTTTCCTGATGAGCCTCTAGTATAGAACCTAAATAACTTTTTGTGTTTTTTTTAATATAGTTACATACTTCAATTATATAACAAATATATTAACAAAAACAATATCTCAGTTGATTACTACAAATATTAATAAATAACATGATATTCTGGCATAGACTAGTCAATAACTTATATTATGATTACACTTTTTACTAGTATCATTTGTTGTAAGTTGTGTATTACTTTTTTTCATTGATAAAGTGATTACACTTTATTGTTGCCTTTTGGAAACCAACTGTTGATATGCACACACACACACGCACACACATATATATACACACAAATATATATAGTCTTTTATAATTTCAGTAGTGTATAAATCCAAATGAATTTCTTAAAATGAGAATATATATACACTTAAAATCAGTAACATACATATATTTGCTATGAGAAACCCATATCATGTTAAGTATTGTTGTTTTTAAATGTCGACATTCTTTTCAGCTGTGATATATAACATATAAGTATGCTTGGTTTCAACCATTGTAGTTCACTCTCAATAGATTGAGTGATGTGTCAAGGCTTTTAAAGTCTTTTTAGTGAATCAGGCCTTTCATTTTGAAAAATTTTGTGTGTTTTCTTTATAAATAAAGGACCTCTGCATAAGGCTTTGTTACATCAAGATTTTTTATTCTTTTATTTGAATTATCACATGAAAATAAGAAAATATAATTTTCTTTTAAGAGATAATATATTTAAGAGATTTATTTATTAAAATATGAATAAATATATTTATATTATTTATATATTTAAGAAATTATATTTAGAGTAACAGTATTTTATTTTTTAGTAAGTTAATAGAAAAAATAAAATTAGTAGAGCATTCAAGTTTGTATGCAAAACTTTAGAAGCAGCAGAATCTTAACTAACCATTAGTATAATTTTCTGTAAGTTTTTGGATTAATCCAATTATCATATATAGTGTATGATTATATAGTGTATGATTAGAATACAGATGTGTGTGTGTGTGTGTGTGTGTGTGTTTGTGTGTGTGTGTGTGTGTGTGTGTGCAGGTGTGTGTATGTGTTGCCTGTTTCCTTTGTTGTGACACAGTGCTCAACTCAACTTAAAGAAGTATATTCTGGCATATGATTTTAGAGGGTTTGGTCCATGGTTGAAGCAGGGTGATGCAAGTCACTTCATGAAAGCCAAGAGCCAGAGCGAGACAGCAGTGCTAGAGAGGAAGGTGCTTAGAGCTGGGTAGTCCTGGAGGTCATGCCCCGTGACCTTCTGAGACGTACCCAGAAATGTACTTTACTAAACCGTTAGGGGCTTTTTAATCCACACAGTTTGACAATTACAATTAACTGTAGCAATATGCTTATACATAAAGAGTAACATTTTTGGTAATATTTGGGAGAAAAATCCATTTCTGCTTTTTTATTTCTTTTATTGTCCTGGGAACTCATCTCAGGACTCTCACACTGAACTACATGCGCAGCTCATTTTTAAATTTTTGATTTCAAGACAGGGTCTCATTATGTTACCATGTTTCCCAGGCTGGGGTCAAATTTATGATCCTTTTGGCTCTGCCTTCCAGAGCCCTGGGATTTCAGGTCTGCATCACCGGGTCCAGAGTTGGCCTATTTATATACCTATCTACATGTCCACATATATGCTGTCATGCTTTTAAATATAATTAAGAATGATGTGTGCTTTATGCTAAACATTTAATAAATTGTAATGAATAATTGAATAAGCAATTTGTAATTCCTTGGCCAGGGTGCATAATCCTTCTGATTATAGAAAATGAATGTCCTTGCCACCTTTCGACTGCTCAAGCATGATGTGGCACCGTTTATGACACAGGAAGTGGTTCTGTGCGCACAGTCTCCCCTGAGCTGGGCACGTAGAGCGTCATCAGGACTGCACCTCTTTGTGCCCTCATATTGTCATTCTTTAGCAGAGTGGCTGATGCAGCATTTTTTTGTTAGCTCATGTTAGTTATGGCTTTGTAAAACAGTTGTTCCTACAACTCTATAAATTGTGTACTGTGTTACATTTTTTTCCTTGAAAGCCAAATTTTGTGTGTGTTTGCTTGGTTTCAGAAAAAGGGCAGAAAATAATGACGAAGTCATGTAATTGATACATGTAACACATATGGTAACTTCAGGCAATCAATTTCCCTCCCAAATAAGCAGCAAATTCAACACTAGTTATGATCTTGTTACCTTCTATTTAACTTATTATGCATATTAACTAGTATGGTAATCTTTATTGTATTTGATTTTTATTTTGAGAAGAAAGCATGATCAAATTTTTCTTATGCCAGTAGAAAACAAAATATAAAAGTGTTAAATATTCAAGCCTAAATATACTACTATTGTTTGAAAATTAATACAATTGGAAAATTAATTTTTAGTAATTTTAAGAATAGATTTTGATTTATTGTCATAGAGAGATATTTTTTAGGTTTAGATGATTGTTGTTATTAGGCATTTAAGTTATAGTATCATTAGAGAAAGATGAATTTTGTTGTTTTAAATGGTATGATTAAGTGAGAAATAAGTTAATTTTTGTCTTTTAAAAATATAGCCTAAATTTATGTGACATGCTTTAGTAATGTATTATGATTTGAGAATATACTTTTGCATATAATGGCAAAGCATGTATTTTTGAAGAAAGGATTCTTCTGGTTTATTTTTATCTTTTGTTAAACATTTTATCTATATTTTTTATTTCTGTTATAAATTGAATGATAGCAAAGAAAAAAACCTTACTTTTCTCATAGCACATAGCCTTGCATTGTCAGAAATGTCACAGGTTAATGGTACAGCTCGGCTTCATTTATCTTATTCTGACAAGTCAACCAACCTAGCACAATCTAGCAAAACATTGCTCCTAGACCAGGTGACATTCTCAGCCTGTGTTCATTTCATATAATGGCTGTGAGAGCATTTCGTGTGCAATAAGTTTCTTCAGAAACTTTTACTTTAGATTTCTTCAGAAATTTTCTTCAAGCAGAAGAGATTTTAGAATTCCCAAATCATTCAAATATAAACTAAGTACTTTGTTTTTCATTTTAAATAACATAACGTTACCTAAAAATGTTGACCTTTAAAATTTTATTATTTGTAGATTTAAAAAATTACAGAATGTCTTTATTTCTCCAACTTTTTGATTGTTTGGACATAATTATTTTAATACATGAAAACAAATTTTCACATCAAGATCGATAGGAATTCTTGTCAGCATTGTTCACCTACTTGGTGGATAAGTGAATTTCTGAGGAATAATTCCTCATTGTTTTAGTGAAAATACAAACAAGTCATGCCATTTGAAATTCTTCTACTCATTCTTTGTTTTGAACTTCATAATGAATAATGTCTTGCCTTCTTGTTCAAGAAAATAGTCATACTAACACAGTGACTCTGTGATAGATTCTTTCTCCCTCATTGGTTGCCCAGATTTGGCAAAATATGTTCTTCCCACTGTAATAAAAGTGCAAGTCTGAAAAGGCAACTGATATTTTCATTAGGTATACTATTTGTGAAGATGTATGTGTATTCTTAACACTTCAGAGTAGATTTTACATTTTTAAAGCAAAGATTGCAGTCCAAACAGTCTTTGCCAATTGTCCTACAAACTATAAATTTAGTTTTTATAGCACTGCATTAATTGAGAATGTTTGTGAAAATTCTGATTCATTTATCAGAACTGTGTCGTTTAAATTATGGACCCTGGCTTAGCTTTATTTTTGAGTGAGCTATAATGCTTGCTGAAAAATAGACACACGCGAACAATTTATCATCCACATTAAAAAAGATTTTGCAATGTCTTATTTGATCCCACAGTGTCATTAATAATTTCCAAGGTCAGGAGGAGTATTTCTTAGCTCAGATTTCTCAAAGGATAGTATTTTTATTTAAAGAATTCTACAGTTATATAAAATGCAAAATTATGATGGTTAATTTTATGTGTGAACTTAATGGGAACATTGGATGTCCACATTGAGCATCATTTCCGGAAGCATGTATGAGAGTAAGTCACAGTCAACTTGTCCTGGCTGAGAGTCAGTGCTCAGCAGTCCACATCCACAAGGTAAGGGGGGAGAGGCTGATTTCAGCTGACAGTTCAGAGGTTTCCCTTCATGCATGGTTAGTCTGCTGGCAGCGGTGACACATCCGAACAGCCCTTCATCCCGTTGTGGGCAAGAAGGATAGAGTGGGGAGAAGCGAGGGGCAAGACAGTATCTCCTTGCACGTTATGTCCCCAGTGGCCCAGCACTCCGGCCAGGCCCTGTCTCCTTGAAACCATCATCAGATTAACCCACGTGACCCAGTTAATCCTCATGAGCCAGTCACCTTCCAGACACATGAGGCCTGAGGGGGATGCCACAAATCCAAACCAAAACCGTGTCTCTAAGCGTGGTGGCTCATGCCTGGGATCCTAGCAATGGGAGGCTGAAACAGGAGGATTGCCTTGAGTCCAAGGCCAGCCTGGGCTCCTTAGTGAGATGGGGACCAGCCTGGGCTTCAGCGAGACCCTGTCTCAAAACAACAAAACCAACAACAAAAAACAAACAAACAAACAAAACAAAAAACTCCAATGTTTTTGAGTGAGATTAGTATTTGAAATGGTTGATCTAAGTAAAGCGAATGATCTTGGTGTGAGTGGGCATCACCCAATCCAGTCAAAGTCCAAATAGATCCAGGTGGTGGGGAAGAACTTCAGTGTCTGAGCCTAACCCGTGGAGCTTGAGTTTCTCTGTCTTTTGGTTCCCTCAGCTGAGACTTTCTTGGATTACCAGATTCTATTGCAGTTCATGGGATGGCTGAGTTTTCTCAGTTATGCAAATCAATTTCTTATAATAAATCATATCTTGTTGGCTCTGTTTTTCTGAGAATTATGATTAATATAATTTTTCTATATACCTGTAAACAATTGTATCTTTTAAACTTTTTTTTGTATATATCATACAAAAGAAAGAAAACCAGTTTTTGTAATTGTTTGGCTAATTGTAGAATTTCCCTCAAAAAGCATGTGTAACATAACTCATCAAGGTACTTAATATCATGTTCTGCATTCTCTTCTATCTTATAGGTGAGTTCTAGAAAAGAGCAACTTCCCGTAGATTAGTTCTTTTCTTTCAAATTTAGCGTAAGTAGATAGGGTGAGTATCCTGGTTTGAATAAATGGGTTAGCACAGAAAAATTACCTTTAAATTGTATTTTTAGAGCAATTCTGGAACACTAGATGCTTTGAAAAAGGTTTTATGTTTCATATAATTTTTTATATTTTTAGAATTCTATACTGAACAAGTCTGTGCAGTGGATCACAGATGTAATGTAAACTTTAATCCCTAGAATATTAAAGGATACTTCGTATCCTTTGTATCCTTTTTTGGCTGAATAGATGATATTTATTGGTTTTTAAATATTCCACCTTTGACCTTACCGGTTTAACTGTACTTATTTTTAACTTCATGAATTTGCTGAGTTGAAAACTGATATGTAAAATGAAAGTAGAAAGAAATGGAGAAGAGAAAAAGAACAAAAAGAAAGGGAAGAAAGAGCCCAGCATCTTTGACTAAAAATAAGAAAATTATATGGAAACACAGAGCATCATGAATTTGTAGTAACTGGACAAAATGTGCTTAGGAATGTGGAAAGGATGGACTCAGAAAGCTTAGATGCTCTAGGCTAGGGAGAGGTTCACCCACTAGCTGTACCCTAGCTGGAGGAAAGGAAGGCACAGTCCACAGTAAGAAATTATTTTCTTACACATCTTTTCTGCTTATATTTTGGTGGAGAGAGCATACATGTATGGACCACATTTATCACTAGAGAGACTTGTACTCAGCAAAAGAGATTTGGTGGTATCGGTGTCTTCCTATCTCTCACTGATGTGATGAAATGTCAGAATTCTTGATTGGGTGTTTTTTCTTTAATTTTAAACAGCCCTGTTCGATGTAGACCAATTTATCCAAGTATATGTGCCAGTATTATCATTTTCCACACTAAAAATATAAAGCTGTAATCATCCCTTTGGCTCAGACTGTGCAGCATAAAAACAGAACTTTCTCTTCTCACAGTTCTGAAGGTTAGACGTGCTATATCAATGTTCTATTCAATTTGGTTTCTCTTGAAGGCTCTGTTCCTGGCCAGTAGACTGCCAGTCTCTCAGCTGAGACTCTCATGGCCTTTACTTATGCATGTATAAATAGGGCAGAGAGAGAGAGAGAGAGAGAGAGAGAGAGAGAGAGAGAGAGAGAGAGAGATTCTGTGGGACTAGGGTCTACCCCATGACTCCATTTAACCTTAAGTCTCTAAATGCGCTGGGGATAAGTGCTTATATTAAACTAAGCTAATTAAATAGAAAGGATTTCTGGAAACAGAATAAGGAAACAAAATACTGGGGTTTCGTCTTTTCTTGTGAAGTTTTACAACACTGCATAAGTATGGATTGGTGCCCAAAATTATTTTTGTGGAAAATCAGCCAAATATATCACAAAGAAGGAAAAATTTCCTGTAGCTTTACAATTTTTTTGTCACCGAATATTTGTTAAGGCTCCATTAGATGCTACTTATTGTCTGAAGTATTAAGGATAGAGTCTCTCAACTCAAAAGGGTCATGGACGCCTTCTTGAAATAGCTGGTAGGTCCTGGACGGGAAACATTTGGCCTGAATATAATACATGTGTATGCTAGGAAGTGTGAGGCGTGCAGCTTGTATGTTGGGAAAAGACGGCAGACTGACATTGTTTCTGTCAGACATACGGCGTATGGGAAACATTTGGAGGTGAGAAAAAAATGAGAATCTTGTCAAAATAGAGTCTTCCTGTCACCCCTCTAAACCCAAACACTCATTAGTTCTCTAGTAATTGTCATATCAGACCTTAATTATTCAAAAATTTATAAACTGTTATGGTAAGAATATACTGAGTTTTGTATTTCATTTATCCTGCTCGCAAACTAACCCATCAGTTTGCCACAAGTTCAAGGATACTGTAAGAAGATATAACACCAGATGATGCATGGACTATAAATGTTTGTGTTGTTTCCCTAAGACTGTCCTTTCCCTCTCCCTGTTTTTGTTAGTGTGTATTTGTGACACACGATGGTTACGTTAACCTTGAGAATCACGTGCGTGTACGTATCGCCTCAACATCACTTTCCCTTCTTCTCTTCCTGGGTGGTATGAAGGAGTCCAGGTGACGCTGGTGTGTAGTCAAGTGAATTACTGGAGACTAATGTCAAATTAGGGAATGTGAATGTTGAATGAGGTTCTGTAGCCCAACCCAAACTTGGCATACGAGGTACATATCATCTTTATTACACTGGATGATAAACAGTCCTGGTCTAGATGGCTGCATAATGTCTGTCAAGCTTGGTCCCTATACAAGCATTCTTGCGAGGTCGGAGCACAAACAGTAGGTGCTTCTGCTCGCCAGAAATGAAAGGAACCCATGGAAAATGCTCAGCAGTTTTAAGACCCTCTGTAGCTACGCGTCCCCTTTCTATGCAAGTTTTCTTACTGGTTCTTCAAAGTGTCTCATGTCTTATTTTAGCTTTCTTTTCTTGTTTAAAAGTTTCTGAGTTTCCCTTGCTGATCTATAAACCTCTAAAATAGACAAGTTCAAATACATTCTTCCTTTCTGTGGTAGGAGCTCTGCAGAGCTTGAGATTTTTCCCACCTTACAAGGTAATGTGTTAGTCTATTAAATTTCTTATGGATGTTGAAAATTTGTAACAATTCTGGGTGAGAGAGACAAAGGAATTTGATGTTAACCACAGCAAAAACCAAGAGCAGTAGCCAGGGGTCATGTTTGTTTTGTGGTTTCCCCATGGCTCTCATATACTATGGAGATAAGCTTGATAAAAATACAAAACACCCAGTTAAATTTGAATTCTATTGAAATTTTTTTCATAATTATATGACCCATAAAATATATGAGACATAAGCAAAAAAAAATCATTCTGGGTATAATGGCACATGCTTCTGGTCCCAGCACCCTGTGAGGCTGAGGCAGGCAGATCGCAAGTTGGAGCCCAGCCTGGGAAGTTTAACAACTTGGAGGAACTCTTTCTCTCTCAGTCTCTGTCTCTCTGTCTCTCCATCTCTCTCTCTCTCTCTCTCTCTCTCTCTCTCTTTTAGGACTGTATGTGTAGATTAGTGTGGAGTGAAGAACTTTGGCTCAATTACCAGGTCTACAATAAAAATTACTTGTTATTAACCTGAAATTCAGATTAAACTGGGAAAGATGTTCCTTCACTCTCTTTGTTGCTTATTGGAAGCAAAACTATGGAAATGAACAGGTGAGGAATGGTAGAGGCCTTCATTTGCACACAGAGAAAGATTGCACAGGACCCTCACACCAGCCTCTCATTGTCTTTGGAAGTCCTGAGGCCTAAAACGTAAAGGGATGAACTTGCACTACAACTTTTGATATTCGTGTCTTTTAGTAGTTTATTTAGTATAACCTTATTGTCTTTTATTTTGATTTCTAAACTTAGTAAGGCCTAAGAATATGGCCTATTTATTTTAAAAAAAATCTTTCATAGTGTCTTTTCTAATATCCAGACATAGGTGCTATTTAACAAGGATTTTTTTTTTTTTCAGATAGTTGATGCTTTTGAGGTGAATAGCATTTGGTTTCCATTGTTGCTTATATTTTTGGTGATAATGACAGCAAAGGATAAGTTCTTAGGGAAAGTGTTCATCTGTATTTATTTAAAAGAAACAGTTCTTTAAGCTCAGGCAAGTTGCTGGAAGCTTTGACAAATTTTTGTTCTTTATATTCCTAATTACACCATATCTCCTTGTGTTAAGCTTCCATGGATATTGGCGTGTGAAAATGAGTAGTCCCTGTCGTATTTAGGCTTGGACAACTTTATGCTGTTTGGCAGATTCAGCTTCCAGATAGACCTTCAAAGTGCCCTCCAGGAATGCTGTCTATATTTCCTATTGGACAAAAGCGGTGTTATCTACTTGAGACATTCAGATGGCACAGGCTTTG
The DNA here is from genome assembly GCA_004027205.1 of Ctenodactylus gundi. Classification (NCBI taxonomy): domain Eukaryota; kingdom Metazoa; phylum Chordata; class Mammalia; order Rodentia; family Ctenodactylidae; genus Ctenodactylus; species Ctenodactylus gundi. The sequence continues at coordinate 206,909 of PVKB01002285.1, forward strand.
TCACTGTCGGTCTTTTGCTGCTGTAATGAATGTCACGGAGTGTGTAATTTATAAGAACAGACAGGTATTTCTCCCAGTTGAGGAAACTGAGACAGCTCCAGCTCAGTTATGTGGAGAGGGCTGCATCTGGTGGTGGGAAAGGCCGCTGGCAGAAGACCAAAGCTGCCCGAAGGGCTGGCGGAGCCCTCGGTGTGGGGCTGTGGCCCCCATCCAGGAAAGGGCCCTTGCAGCCTGCTCACCTCTTCAAGGCCCCAACTCTTGATGTTACTGTGCTAGCAAAAATCTGAGTTTTAGAGTGGACACATTCAAGCCACAGCAGATGTCAAATACACATGGAAAATACATACACACCCTTCCAGTTTTTCCTTCACGTGTTGAGCAGCAGTTGAACAGAGACAGCGGTACGATGACGCTGTTCTCTATGCAGACAGTCTTTAAGTGCTTTCTTTTCTATATCTGGTAGAAGGGATATGTACAATTTTTTGGTGAATAAAAAGCTTCTCTGATCAGGAGAAGAAATAAGAAAATGGGAACAAATGACTCCCCAGTTAGGTCCTCTGCCAAGGTACTTGCTGTTTTTTCCCCATTTCATTGATATGTACGAGTGCTATTTTTGAAGTGATAAATGCTTTAGTCGTGAGTCCTTGTGCTGTGTGCTATGCCTCTCATTTGTACGAAGATAGCGTTAATGGCCGGCTTCTGTCTAGCACCACTCTGTTGACGGCTGTCAAGTAACAACTCATAACAGTAAAAGGCTGACTATTAACCGGTGCCGTTGCTGCTGGTCCACTCACCTGACGACAGACGAGTCTAAAATATACAATAAAACAGCTACCACAGCATGGGCTTCAAATTGATTTTAGCAAGCAAGCTCCTTGTAGTGAATGAGAGGCACTCCATTAACAAGAAAACAGTATTCTGCCACATAGTAAAGCCACACTGCATCAAGTATGTATACCCAGGTCATCCGTTCAGAGATATTACATTTTTATGGATGAGAAATTCTCTGAATGAGCTGGAACCACGAAAGGACTCATTTACTCAAGGTTTCTCATTCCATAAAATACATTCTTAATGAGTTAAAAGCACTTTGTTCCTGTATCTGTCATCTTCTGCTATTTATCAAGCCACTCAAATGTTTAGTGGCTTTAAAACAGAAGTTAAAAGAGCCTCTCATGATTCTGTAAGTTGATTTGTTCACGTGGGAAATTCTAAGTCATTTCCAGGAGAGTTGTATGAGGATGTGAGCTACAGATGCCAGGACCCGAAAGCTGGGCAGAGATGAACATAAGGAAATGAGGAACCCTACTGCTAGCAGCTAATGCTGGCTTCTCGGAGCCTCGCAACTGAGATTCCAGAGGGCGTTGCTTGCACAGATGCATTCTAGGTGACCCAGGGAGAGTTGGAGATTCCTACAACCCAGATTTTGGAAGTCTCAAAACAGTCCTTCTATCATATTATGTTGAAAATCCAAGTCATAAAAGTCAACTTTGATTCACGGACGAGAGACCCAGACACCAACTCCTGTTGGAGAAATGGCAAGGTGACCTTTCAATCTCATATATATTTAAATTTAATTTATATGATCTTTGTATGTTTTATCTAGATAAATCCTTCTATCTGTCACTATATTTTTAGTAGGAATAGAGATGGAATGATTTGATTACCATTTTATAAACAAATATATTAAAACAGTATGGTATTGAAAACATTTTTAAACTTCAGAAAAGCTGGTAGGACTTGTTAATAGTACTTAAGATATTTTAAAGCCTCATGTACTTAAAGTAAGTTCCCCCTGTTTTCTTCTTTTCTCAAATGTTTCTTTCATTTAAAAATTGAATATGAATGAATTGAATACAAACTCAGTAAAACGTTAATATTAATTCTATACAACCTGGGACACGTGTGCTCCTTTAAGTTGCTTTGGACCACTTTTCCCCTCCCTCGTACACTTTCCTTCCCCTGTCCTCCCTCCCTTCCTTGCCCTCCCACTGTCGCTGTCTCTTCCTTTTCTTAGATATCCTTCACCCCTCTTTCTACTCTCTGTCTAATGTTAAGATCTTTTTATATATGTATTTATGACATTACCATATGAGACATATTAAGCAATACTTCCTCTTTTGTGTCTGGTCCATTTCACTGAGCATTATTGACTCAAGGTGAGCCATTTTCTAGCAAATGCTTCATATCTGTCTTTCTTTATGGCTGCAAGAGTCAACATATGGGACCACATAAAACTAAAAAGCTTTGGCACAGCAATGGAGATAGTCAATGAGATGAAGAGATAGCCGTGAAATGCAAATGAAAACAACACGTGGATTCTGTCTCACTCCAATGAGATAGGCTTAATTAAATGTAAGCCTAGCTTGCTGGCACACCTGTAATCCCAGTAAGAGGGAGGCAAAGGGAGGACGATTGCGGTGAGTTTGCGGCCAGCCTGGGATACATAGTGAGTTGAGGACCAACCTGGACTACAGAGAAAGACCATGTCTCAATAAAATAAGTAAATAATGAATGAATGAATTAAATGATTAGATGAATACATGAATAAAAATCAAAAATAGCTCAGAAAACAATTGCTTGCAATGTTGTGGAGAAAAATGAAGGTTTCTCTACTGTTGGTGGAACTATATCATCTTGTTCAACCATTATGAAGAGCATTTTGGAAATTACTTAGAAAGCTGAGAATAAAAATCTCATTTGACCTAGCTACAGTTCTGGTCATCTTCCCAAAAGAACTAACTAAAGTCATCATATCGTGAAGACACATACATATCTATGTTTATAGCAGCACAATTCTTAATCCTGGAAACAACCTACATGTCCATTAACAAAGAAATGGATAAAGAAAATGTATATAAATGTGTATCTGCACAGTGCCCTTTGTTTTCTGCAAGAAATCATGCTTAATTCTTGAATATTTTATAATCTAATAATAGTCTTCAGAGCGCAAATATAAATTGTCGTAAACTCACCATATATTGCTAAGGAATATCTAAAAGTAATCTGTTCGTGATTGGATTTAAATCATTTGGTGGGGATTGGATTTTAGAGTTTCACATAGTTGAACCTAAGTTAGCAAGTGCTGTTCCCAAACTGTACGGATATGTTTTTAACAAAGAACAAATTAAATGGTAAGTCTTAATTCACTTCTGTGCTTAGAAATAAATGGAGTAGAAAACAAATCAATAAGGTGAAATAGAGAATGACAGAGACAATAATAAAATAAAAATAATTTCCTAGTCTCCAGGAGAATGTTACAAATAACAGGAAAGAAAACCTGGTAAGTGTGACTCCGAAGCTCTCTCTTTCTAGGTAGGTGAAGAATTATGTTATGTTAAAAAAATTTGTCATGGATAGCTACTGTTTCTACTGCTATTTTGCCTGTGAAAATAGGACTATAAAAATCGAAACCTTAGAAGAAGAGAAAATGAAATGTTAGGCTTGTATTGATCCCATTTCTTTCCTTACTAATTAAGGTTATGTTGCTCAATATTTTTTCTTCTTTATATAGGAGATAATGTGGAATGTTTCCAAAACTAAAACTTTTAAGTGGTCATTTTAATCATCATGACTTTTAAAAGAACATTCATATTTCTCTGGTTATCCAAATGAGTTCATCTTTATAATCTCTTCAGGTAAAACTGCATATAAAATAAGTTGGTTTTGTCTCACTGTTGGAGAATGTTAAGTTTTTATTTTTTTGTTTGCTCAGTGTTACAAAGTATGTCATTGTATTACTCATTACTTATCCAACATCACCTTAATATCCGACCAGAAACACTTGAGACATTGTGTTAGTTACTTATTCATTGCTATGACATCTACAAATTAAAAGAGGAAAGAGTTACTTAGTCCACAGTTTCAGAAAGCTTCACGCAGTCTGTTCATAGGCGCTGGCACAGTCACGGTGGGGGCACCTCGCAGAGGCTGGGTTGCTGCTCATTGTACTGCAGACAGAAGCCAAGGGAGGCAGAAGCAAACTGATGTCTGGAGACTCCTGCAATGCTAGAGCTTTCCCAGAAGAAGCTGTAACAATGTTCCTTCTTCCATCCTTTATTCAACTAAAGCTGCCCCTTGCCCCCCCCCACCCCCCCACCCCAGGTACATGCCCCTTCCTCACTTCCTGGCCCACAAGTCAACAACACACACCTGAAAGCCCTCCCCCGGGCAGCCCCCACCCCCAGTCTTCCGGGTCAAACCCCAAATATCTGTGCCTTCCAGCCAGGCCCTACCTCCCAGTAACACACCATTCCCAGTACATGAGGCTTGGGGGACACTCAGGATCCAAACCATAGCAGATACCTACACAGCATATACCTGTCGCTGTACTGTGTTGTGATGTATGGCAGTGAGGTGCTATGTAGTAGTGCCAATATTTTAAGTATTATCAACTTGTAGGTATTGCCTAATTATTTTCTAGAATAATTATATCAGTTCTATTCTGGCCAAGAATAAATGATTGTTTAGTCTTATAAATTCTATGTTGTTGTTGAAAATTTTATTTTCCTTTTGATTTTTTATATTTTGATAAGCAAAGAAAATACATCTGGTTATAATCTATAGAATTTAGTAAATAATGATAATGATACTCTTAAATATTTACAAATTAATTTTGTTTATGAAGCTCCCTATCATGTGACAGACATAATTCATTCCCTCCTTTTAATTTGCATTATATTATTTTTCTTGATTTTTAAAGATCTTCAGATACGTGGAGCACGTTAAACCATTTTCAGTCTTAAATTCTGCAAATATTTTGTCATAACTTGTTATTTGAATCTGATACTGGTTTATAGTATATTACTTGCACAATTTCAGAAATTCCTCCTCCCATTTTGCATTCTTCCATGTAAGGACTTTATGTAACACGAAACTTAATGTGTATTCCCTGATATTTTCTTAAACTTTTGATATTACTTATGTTTCACACTGACCTATAATCCATTTAAAACTTACTTTTCTATTGTAAGGTACAGATTTAATTTTCTTTCTGGTAATATGTAATGAATAGTCTTGAAACTGTTGATTATCATTTCTCCACTGACTTATGTCACCTCCATTTTTAGAGCTATTTTTTCTACTTTTCTACTTTTTATTTGTTTTTTCCCTCTCTTTTTTATAACGAGCAAATCTCAAGTTTTTGAAATTATTTTCTGAAAATTCTTATTCATTTTAGTCTCTGCCTTTATACATGCAAATTTGACAAATGTAACATTTTGTTACTCAACTAAATACATGTTATTGTCCAGTTATATGATTATACCAGTTATAGCAAGATGTTAAGTTTTGAATTAATCAAATTTGCTCTTGGTGATGAAGCCTACGTATTGTTTCCTGACTTTTTATTTGTTAAATTAGCATCTTTGTTATTTATGTATTTTATTTGGAGTGTGTGTGTATGTTTGTGTTACTATCGCTAAGTTTTATATTATAGTGATACAAGTGAAATAAATTTGAAGTGTTCATCTTTTTCTGCATTCTGAATCTGTGGACTCTATACAATATACTCTAAGCTCCACGAGTATAGGAGCCATAATTATGCTGCCTTTTACCTCATTCTGAGTGTCTAGCACCTCCTAATGGTAAACATTACATGAATAAATTTACTGTTTGTGCTTTACTTATTATTTAATAGTTTAAAAATTCATGGTTAAAATTTATCTGAACCTTGAAAAGAAAGGAATTCTAAGGCATTTTTAAAAATATAAACTTAAAGAATTTAAAAATTTTATTTAACAAAATTTTCAGAAAATATCATATAATTCAAATTTTAAAAATGTATTAGTATAGATTTATAAATTGTATTATCTATACACATAGAAATAGTTTCTTATTTGGTTTCTGAAGTTCATCTTCATTTACTATAGTTTATATTATTTTTAAAAATTCAAGTCGTACCACTTATCTGCACCATTCCTCCTTTTTCTGATGTCATAACTGGCATGTGGTTTTATTTGCATAATTGGATGAAAACAGTTGTGTTAGTAACTTTTTTGTCACTGTGACTCATTATTCAACATTTACAATTTAAGGAGGAAAGATTGATTGTAGCTTATGGTTGCAGAAAGTCTCCGTCCATTTATGGATAGGCGGCTGGAAAATGATATAATGCACGATGGGGTCACAGTTAGAGCTGGAGCTGGTGCTCCGGGAGACAAGATCCTCCCAGCAGCATCTCGAAACTGAGACCGGTCCGGGATGGAACCAGCACGGACCCCTCCAGGTCAAGCCCCAAGCACCTGCCCCTTCCAGCCGTACTCCTCCTCCTAACAGTACACAGTATCCATAGGAACACGAGGCTTTTGGGGGACACTCCAGATCCAAACCACAACAACAGTCATACTCCAATTATCAAATCAGTGTTCTTACTTTCTCTACTTCACTGATACCTAATACTATCGGGTTCTTCCTGCCCCATCAAGTATTAAAAGATTTTATTATTTAGTCATAAAATAGTGAGTTTTGCTGGACTAGGGCTAAATCTCCTGTTTTCTCTACTTGCTTCTATTTGTAATTATGTATAGAGTATGAAAAAAAAATTGGTCAATGTTTAAAAGCATTACGGCAACCCTAATTCTAATTTTACCCATAAGATCTTATTGAATACTACAGTGGGAATTTTCTAAGATAGTGAGGACTGCTTATATTTTAGTAGTACACAGACTGAAGAGGCGTTCGTGTGATCAGTGTGCTCAGCAGGCACAGTGTGTGGATTTTCTCTTCCTTTAAACTCTGTTCAGCAACATTCTCTTGCCTCTTGTTGAACAAAACAAAACAACCTCAAGAACGCCTGTGGCTTTTTTAAGTGCTAAAATTTGGTTTTGATATATTATTAATATATCTTAAAGGCATAGATTTTGATGAAAAATGTTCTTTTTATAATGGTAATTATTTAATATTTACAAACATAAACAGTTGGCATAAAATTTGTAGTGTTTTCATATTAATGATGCAATATTGTACTTAGAGAACAGACATCTTGCTGTAAACTTAGAGATTATCACCCATCTCAGGGAACCGTGCATTTGGGACTTAAAAGTCACAAGAACCATGTGGCCAGAGCAGAAGTGCAGAATTAAAGGTTTTTAGAGCACAGAACTGTAAGGTGATTTGCTATAGGAGTCACACCGACATGAGAAAACACAGTTTTGCATTTAACCCAGGTCAACGATGAGATATTGTAAGTTAGTATTTTAAATGAAGATGTCAAGTGCAAAAGTGGGAGGCATCTTGTGCCTCTCAAGTTGCTGAAATCAGGCTCCTTCATGTCCCAGCCCACTCAAGTACATGTTCTCAAGTACAGCCATATATATATATATGAGTTTCTTTTTTTTTTTGTTTAGATCTTGACATTTTAGCCACTTGACAGGGCACTTTTGGTTCTAGAAGTTACTTTGAACACCACTGAAGAAAACCAAAGGGCAACAAGAAATAACATGCTCAGCGGCCACTGTACAGTGAGGATGAGGCCACGTGTCCCATGAGTCCTTGTCACTACCCTGGCTAAGTCCATTCCTGCCTGGGCCACCTCTCATTCCTCTCAGTTACAGCCTGGCAGCTAGTTTCATATTTCAGGCAGTTAGGAACTTGCAGTTTCGTATTTCTTATTGCTTATGCAGGCATGAGCCCAGGCTTTTTTTGCCCACCTTCAGTGCCTCAGTCACGTTTCTTGTCCCTGGAACGTGACACCTGACCTGTCCTCTATACACTGAAGGAGGAGAGGTTTGTTTCAGTTCCCAATTTCAGAGATCTCAGTCCACTCATGGTCAGCTGGTTGCCGGGGGGTTAAATAGAAAGGCAGTGGCGGAAGGGAATGACTGAATGCTTGTGCCTAGGCGGGACAGCCAGGGCACACAGAAAGAAGGCGGGGCAGAGACAGGAATACACACTTCCAGGTCACTGCCCAGTGACCCTCCCATCCATCCACCCCCGCCTCCCAGCAGCACTGGCATGTCATCAGTGGGTTACCCCTTGGTGAGCACAGCACCCTCGTGATTCTTCCAGGCATAAGACTTTGGGCGACATTTTAGGTTTAAACCATAACACTCAGAATATATTGCTCTATTATTGAATGCAGTATGTCCTGAAACAAGTCTCAAATGAGGAAATTAACATATCCATTCGCACTGATAATCCCTGAACTGTGAAACTGACGTGGCAGTGATGGTTTTTCCCTTCTCCCAGTTGAACCTGCATGTGAAGGAGGTTACTGTGTAGTGGAACCTGCTTTTCGTTTGCGCTTCTGCTTGTCTGTCTTCCGCATTTGCCTCTTGTGGTTTTGGGCTCACAGTGGTGCAAAATGTTGAGAGGGATAGGAGGTCAAATTGAACAGTTTCCACTTGAATTGGATCATAAGTTGGCCTCAAGCTTTCTGGGCTGGCAGTTGCATAAAGCTAAATTTCATGAGCACCTTGATAAGGTCTAGGGATTCGCTATTTTTGACCCAGTCAGTTCCCTGTATGTACTCCCAGCACTGCTAGATGGCCTCTGTCCTCTGTCTGCTCATGTCCTCATATCGTTCCGATGGCTTCATTAGCACTCAGGATTTATAAAGACAGTCTATGCATTTTGATTCATTCAAAGTCTGGCAATGTAGACCAATCCTGGTATCTCACCCAGGAGTCTAACAGTCTGGTTGGTTGGAGAAATGTTTGTCAAAAACATTTTGTCTTTAATCTACTTTTCTAGACCTGTTAGAAGAGTGTAATCCTGTACTTTCCTGGAAATAAAACGAGCGTGAAGTTCACAGCACAGCGGTAGGCTTTCCCATCATCACCCCTTTCTGCCCTCCGTGGTCCTGTCCAGTAATCTGCATTTGCCTGTTGAATCCAAAAGTTCTGCAGCAAGTTTGTCGCTGTCGCCCTTGCAAATTCTTCCTCTGTACAGTTCGGTGCTCAGAGCAGCTCTTCCCGTGTCAGCCGTGTTGCTAAGAAGAGAGACAGAGAGGGCAGGCGAGGTAGGCACCACGGAACTGTGTCTGTGAACGTGATCTCGGGATTTGTGGGTATTTGTATGTTCTCCATCTTTGACACAGTGCAGGTCACTAACATTTCTGCTACTGCGATGTGCAGTGAATGTGCAGCCTCAGAGCACGGACCTCGGAGTGCTCAGTGCTCATAGTCACTGTCAGTCAGGGTACCGGTTCAGAGCTAATGTAAAATAAAGCTAATTTCCCTTAAGCTAGGAAGATTTAACAGGATCTTGATTTAGAAAGCAGTGTGCATCAGAAATTCTTGCTGCTTGTGAGACCTCATACAATGATGGGGTTGCAAAGGTCACACAGTAAAATAACAAAGCCAGAATACCAGTGTGCTTCATGTGATGGGAAGAACAAACATTTGAAAATAGATATTGTCACCATCCTGTATCCCACACGCTCCTTGGCCATTTCACATCATTCCTAAGAAGGTGAATGAAGCTAAGCTGCTCCTTAAAAGTAATTTGTCATTCAGTTCTTATCTAGGAATGAAAATTAGGTCCCATAATTACATGGCAGGAGACTCTATGACACATGTAAAACTCAAAGCAATGAAATTGTCATGGCTTCCAACTTTTCTAGTATTTTTTCTGGAATGTGTTGAGATGAGACTGAGGAACATATATAAGGCTTTTGTTTTCAAACAAAGAATTTAAGTTTTTTTTTAAAAAAATAAAAATGTAAATGCAATCAAAATACCTAAACTGCCTCTAGCAAATGTCTGAATTTATTTCAAGGTTTGAAATATTCTTATGAATACAATTTGATTACAGGGTAGGAACTCCTAATGATTCTCTTATAGTTACAGATATTGTGATTATTTAATTTTCATGTTATCAGCAATAATTTGCTATGAGAATTATTGCTTGTATGGGAAAACTTCCAAATAACAGTTTGTTTCCAAAACACTGATTTAATTGTGAGATGATACAAATGAGCAAGAATAGATTTATTCAGTGTGAAAAATACAGATCTTGGAAACAGGAACTGCACCTGAGTCCAGACCCACCAGTTAGGCTTTTTGTATTCTGAACAACCAGCCCAAGCTTTTTTGGCCTTTGATATTTACTTTATAAAAGCTTTCATCAGAATTTTTAGTTGAATGAGTTGCTGTGTATAACCAGTTGTGAAAAGGTCTTCTTGAGTGTTTTCTCAGATTTACTGTTATCAGATACAATATTTATGGAAGCATTTTGTATAGATTTTTACTGGGTTGAAAATTCTCTTATGCTTACTTAAAAAGGTATATTTTATATAGACTTTTATATCTGTGTCTGTAACAGGAGTAAAACAGTAATGAAATATTATGAATATTATGGTGCGGAGTGGGACGATTTAATTGAGACTGGCCACCCTCAGAAATGAATGCCACGATAGTTGTAATAAAAGGCCCCCCAAATTTTTCTTCCCTCACCAATTTAAGAAGCCAAATATACAACAAATGTTCATCAAAGTGAACCAAAGATTCACTTTATTTTTACTCTAAAGTCTTGTGTTCAGACAATTTAGGACATTTAGAGACATTGCTAAGAATTGAACTTTTGTTAAATATTTGCATGTTTTCTTATTCACAGTATTTGATGTTAAGGCTTTTTAAAAGGAAGGACTCTATTTTACACATGTTAAGATTTCTTTACTTGCTGTGTGTCTGCACAAGGGAGAATTTGATAAACATCTGTTGTATTGAATTTCAGTTAGTCTCACTTTTAGTATCAAAAAATAGAACATTCTTGGTTGTGGTAGTGCAGGCCTGTAATCTCAGAACTGCGAATCTGCTGAGGCAGGAGGAATGCAAGTTCAAGTCTAGCTTGGGCATCTTAATGAAACCTGTGTTAAAATAAAATAAAACTATAATAAAATAAGACATTTACATATGTAGGTAAGTAAAAAGATCCGGGTTTCAGTTCCAGTGTGATGGTCGGGGGTGGGGGTTGGGGGTGGGGAGAGAAAGAGATTTGATTAAAATTGCCATAAATTAATAAATGTTATATGGGTCACTTATTCATTGAGTTTACTGAATTGGTATGTCATAGATGTATGTAATTATTTTTTTATCTTAAATAATTAGCTTTAATAATGCTGCTTTTAAACTGAAAATTCTAATATTGTTGTTTACCATATATCTTATAGCTGGATGATTATGTTAGAAAATGAATTGAACATCTATTAGTTTGAGTTCCCAAAACCCAGTATAGTTATCTTAAAATTTTATCACATTTTAACATTATTACTTATAGTTTATTACATGTATTAGAATGACTGTTTCGGTATATCCATTTCTAGACATATTACTGAACTTCTATTCAATGCAATCTACTTATTAAAAGTGTGTATTTTGCATATTTTTTGTACTATTCACATTGTTAGAATTTTAGACATTTTACTTAAAAATATTTTAATGCACTAGGATATTTTTCTAAAATTTTCATTAGAGGAATTGTGGAATGCCTAGGAGATTATTTTAAAGCATGGTTGTGTATCATCTAGTAAATATTCTCTTTAGTTCAAGCACTTGTAAGTAAGTAGTAGAGCAGATTATTCCCTGAAAATCTACAGTTTTATCCTGAGAGAAGGTAGCCTGGATTAGCTACCAACGTCCTGGCCGATGACATTCACAGGATTAATGAGAAGGGTAGCGGGGGCCTCTGAGGAAACCGTGATTTGGATATTGATACAAGAAGAGAAAACCAATTTGGTTTCAGTGAACCGTGGACGGCGGGATGTGACATGTGCCTTGGTGAAAGGGAAGGTGCATTGTGCAGAACTGTATTCTTGTATCTCTTATTTCTCATCATTTTTCATCTTCAAGTGTGATGATCTGTGGAGGAATTGGGTTATCCAAAAAGTGTACCATTTATCTATAGCTACAGAAAATTTTCCAAAGTGACAACTTCTTTTTTCCTTTGTTTCAAAAGCCAAGCAAGTCACTTATAGACTACTCACATGAGGTAATGTGATGCAATTCGGTTTTCATTAGATAAACTGATTAATATTATTAATATCAGAAAAACAAAAGAGCAAATTGGCATTCTCTTTTTTCCTTTTGCTGCCAGAGTTACATTTTTTTTTTCTGTTATGTATTATTATACATAATAAGAAGGTATAGGCGAGGGTCTGGGCATGGCTGCTTGGGAGCCCCTGTTGTGCAGCAGTGACTGGCATGGAGTAGGCCCAGTTGCATGGGCTCTGAGGGGTGGGTGTGGTGGTCTGGGTGTGGATTCCTGGCTGTCTCTGGCATGCAGCAGCAATGAATGGAGGTTAGGCCCAGGCATGAGAACTCTGAGGTGCAGGAGGTGCAATGTCTATGTGATTGTTAATTATTATGTTAAAAGTTCTACTTATGGGGGGATTGGAGTAGGTGGAGAGCAGACTATAATTAGAGGTTAGCTTTAGGTATCAACTAAAAAGCAGGAGAGTGCTTAGAAGGTAGTGGATGGACTGTCAGTACTGCTACCCCAGACTGAAATTAATGGGGAAGAGCACTGTGAGCAAGACTCGGAAGATTTGGGAAGAGTTGAGAGTGAAGTGAGGAGAGTGTGGTTCCAGATCTGTGGAATACTTTAGAGTCTGTCGTCCAGAGAACTAATAAAGAAAGGAAGGGATTTAGCAAGTAATTGATAGAGAGAGAGAGAATGAGTTGGAAGGAAAGGAGAAGGAAGGGAAAATAAAAAAGACAGGAGAAAAAAGATAACAAAGAGAAGCAGAAAACGTTTGCCAAAGATGTTCAATGGAAGCTAGAAAAAAAGTGAAAGAAAAAAGAAAGAGAACAAAAAAGGAATAAAGAAAAGAAAAAGGAAAGGAAGAAAACAAAAATATAAAACAGAACAAAACCAAAAAAGAAAAGAAAGAAAAAAAATAAAAAAGAGAAAAATGAAAATTAAAGAAGAAAGGAAAAAGCAAAGAAAACAAAAAAGGAAAAAGAAAGAAAAGAAAAGGAAGGACAGCTTGATCAGTTTCAGGAAAGGGCAGGAGCTAAACTTGTAAAGATAAACAAATCATTAACCAAAATGCAACATCACAATAACCTCACAACCACCACAGCAGGAGATGGTGGCGGGTGAGTAGACTATATCCATGGTGAGCAATGGCAGTGGGTGGTAAGACCTGGGCTTTTGTCCACAGCAAGGGAAGGTGGCGGGCGGGGAGGCAAGGCCCCAAATTACAGGTGAGGGATGGCGGTGGTGGTGTTGGTGGCGGGAATACCCGTGTTCAGTCGTACAGTAGGTGAAGGAGGCCAGCTGTGAGACCAGGGCTTGGTCCACAGTGAGTGAAGGCAGCAGTCCTGGAGGCCCTGGCCCATATCTGTGGAGAGCGCTGGCGCTTATGGTGGGCGGGGGACCTGGACCTATGTCTGCTGGCAAGGATGGTGGCAGGAGGAGAGACCCTGGCCTGTACCATAAGCTGTGGCTGTGGTGGGGAACCTGGCTCTAGCTCTGCTGGGAGCCATTGCTGTGGGCAGGGAGACACCTGCCCAAATCTGTGGCACCGATTGGCAGCTGGGGGTGAGGGCCAGGCCTAGCTCCTAGGTGAGTGGTGACGGCAGGCAGGAAGATCTGTGCCTACCTAACCTTGTCTTTTAATATGCAATAGTTAGCATCTTAAGATGTTAGAATTTTGACAGGCATCAGTTACAGAACTTACAAAGACAATGTGAAACAAACTAGCAAGAACAAAGTAAATCTAGGCTGTGTGTTAGATTTGAATGGAGAAATACTACTCAAGATAAGAAAAAAACTAATTTGTTGAACAAATTTACCTCTATTTGGAAAGTATGAGTATTTCTGAAGCCCCTTTATCCTGCAGACCAGCATGAAGTGCCCTTTAACACATTGGTTAATCATGCCAGATATCAAGTGTTACAATTTAGTGAACAGCTATATTAGTCCTATTTCTCTCCCCCCCCCCCCAACCCACTTTTTAAATACAGTGGCAACATCCATAGAATTTCTTAGATACATGCAAAAGAACTTCAAAATTTTTGAATAGCTACTGCAATAATTAATAATAACCAACTAAGAACTTTTTTTGAGATTATACCTTAAATTCACTTTTTACTGTTCCTTAGTGCTTAGGTGTTAACATGCAGTGTGACTGAGGGACCTCTGTGGTCTACATAGCCCGTCTCATCTTCCACTGAAATCTTTAATTTCCCCCTGTCGAGAAAAGGGTGCAGGTCCTGCTGCAAAGGGACTATACAAATACAAAAAAATCACAAATACTGAGGTTAGCTACTAAGGAGAACAATTTTGTTACTTTTACACAATGATAAGACAATAATCACGACTGATTATCTTATACAAGAACAATTAGACTCTGAAAGGCAATAAGGCATATCACACGCCTTTGTAAAATAATACTAGTTAATTTACTAAAATAATAAAAAATACTTTATAAAAACTTTTAACCAGATGCCTAAGTGAACACTAACTCTACAATTTAATTTTCTAAGCAAACAAAACCTAACACAAGATAGTAGAAAACATAAAAGTTTCGATAAAAATAAAACCTTTGTTCTTTAAGGTAGTTCTTTTCTAAAATTTAATAAGAACAGATCAAATATTTAAAGAAAGCCTTGTTGTTTTAAACATAAAAAACTAGAAATTTTGGCTTTATCCCTGTGCATTACATTTTGAATCCTTTTTCATTTAAAAGTATTTTTCTTAACCTGGACTGTCACTGATCAGAAGTGTCTTACTCTGAATATACACTGCTAAGGTATGTAATCAATTTACAAGAAAAATATAACTCTTTCATCATTACAAAATGATGCCACCTCTCTACAGACAGTTTTACCAGTACTTTTTAAAAACTGCATTATTTCTTTTTTCCCCCACATTTTATTGATATGTGTATGTGCAAAATTCAAAGTTTACAATGGAGTTGAGCATTTTGTGCACATATGTGTCTTGTCAAGTTGACAAGGGCTTTCCCACTCTCCTTTTGTCCCTCCCCTTACCCACCCTTCCCTCCTCCACCCTACTCCCCTCTTTCACTTTGTCTTTTGTCTTAAGTCCCATAGGTGTTGTGATCTGGGTCTCTCATATCAGAGAGACCATTCGATGTTTCACCTTCTGCTTCTGACTGACTTCAGTAAGCATGATGTTCTCTAGTTTCTTCCATTTGCCTGCAAAAACCTCCACACTACTGGACTTTACAACACCTCAGATAAGAAGTTTATAACTAGAATATACAGGGACCTAAAGAAAAGTAAGCCTACCAAAATAAAGGATCCTATTGAAAAGTGGGCAAATGAAATGAAGAGGCAGTTCACTCAGGAAGAAATGCAAAAGGCCAACAGATACATGAAAAGCTGCATTATTTCTTTTGGCCTGTTTTAGTCTGGGGATTGGGAAAGAAACGTCAATTAAAGTTAAAGAGCTTCTTCTTTGTTATCCTCGTCTTCATGTCTATTTCCACCTACTTCTTTGTCTTTTCTTTTCTTGCTGCAGGACCTCACTGAGTTACCCAGGCTGCCTCTGCCCTGTGACCCTGCTGCCCGAGCCTCCTAAGAGCTCAGGTTACAAGGGTGAAACTCTGTGCCCACTTAAAATTGGTCATCTTAGCCTTAATCATCTCTGTTAAATGTTGCCAGCAAACATGAAGTATTAGAATTCAGCCTTTGTGCATACTTTGTGCGTAATCTTGTTTCTGGCTCCAAGTATTTGTTGACCCACCGGATAATTGCAGACGTGTCTTGGTTGTTGTCTTGTTGCTGGAACACAGTACACAGCACCGTCAACTTAGAGGAGAAGAGGGTTATTTTAGCTCACAGTTCAGAGGTGTCAGTCTGCCCATGATCGGCTGGCATGGCAGAGGGCTTAGCAGGCCCTGTGTGCAGAAATCCATTCCTTGCACGGGCCCAGGAAGGAACCAAGGGTGAGAATACATCTTTCCACACCGTGGCCCCAGCGATCCATCCCTTCCACCAAGCCGTGCTCCTTAGCAGCATGTGACATCAATATATTAATCTACTGATCCAAATAACCCTCATAATCTCCGAATCTATGAATCTTGTGGGGTCATTCTAGATTCAGACCTTAGTAATGTATCAGAGACAAAGTATTGCAATGACCAGCAGCTGTAAATAAAAGCATGGAGATTCATCTGGTAATAAACCAAATACATTTGAGGTGTAAAAAGCCAAAGAATTTTGCTTCTGAACCTTGAAAGATTTTTTCTGCAGGAACAAATTTTAAAAACCCATACATTTTAGCTTAATTTAAGCACGGAAAACAATAAGAAATTTAAGCAAATTTAAGCAGGACAACAGTAGGAACGTTAAGCAAGGAGAACAATATATGGGGAAACAGTAGGAGCTCTCCTGTTAGAGTGCCAAGCAAGCCTTTGCAGCCTGTAGTAAGGACTGTGAGCTCAGGGCCCATAACTAAACACTTACGCACAGGCCAAGTAAGTGGTGGCTATTAACTTTATTTGGCGTAATCTTTATCAACAGGCCTCTAGAGCAAACGAAAGATTTCTTACCAAAACTTTCTGTTACCCAAATAAATGATTTGCCCTTATAGAAATTTTTGACTTTAAATTATCTTAAAGTTGTGAAGATATATACCTTTGGTCATCTTAAAATTTATAATTGAAAACTTATTCTCTATACCTTACTGAGCTCTGCTAGATAAAATAAAATTTTACTTTGATGAAAAATTTCATGTTGAAATATTTAGTGTCCCTTTAGAATGAAAGAAAATATCTCAGGACCATTTTTTTTTCTTCTTTACCCGAGTGCCAGACATTAACAATGTAGCTAAGCTCTCTTGTTCCTTTTCGTGGATAATGATGTTTAGAAACTTATATCGAAATGCGGAATGTGCTCATTGCCTCTGGGGTTGTTTCTAGCCATTTTGAGGAAATTGAAGTGGGAGGGAAATGGAGTGATGGGGGGAGGGACCGGGGAGGGGGGATGAGGGAGAGACAGTGTTCTCATTAAATAAAAACCGACACACATGCGTCTGCTTTCAGTAGCACTGTCACTCACCGAGGGCTCTTCTTCCTCTTCTCAACTTCAGGATTCTGTAGCCATGACAACCTTTTGAAGTCTGGGAAACAATATTAGCACATTTCTTCATTTACTGAACTGCATTCTAACATTGATGCATTAATGTACTTGCTCAGTAGATAATGTCTTGGTCTGCTTTCAGTTGCCACTGCAGAACATCTGACACTGTGTGATGTAGGATGACGACACTGGCATGGTGCCAGGCTCTGGTGAGGGCCCCCTGGCTGTGTCACAGTGTGATAGAAGGCATTGCAGTCATATGTGCAGGCAGAGATCATATGGCACGGGAACACAAAAGGCTCATGAGAGATGAGCCTCGCTGTTTTTTCTTTTTTCTTTTGTTAGCACTGAGGACCGAGCGGAGGCCCTTCCCACTGGGTTACATCCCTGTCTCATTTCTAGTTGTTTCGATTTTGAGAAAGAGTCTGAGTTTCCCTGACTGTGCTTGAACTTGCAGTCTTGCTGCCTCAGCCTCTCAGAGTTCTGGGAATTTTGGTCTGGGTCACCAAGGCCTCGCCAGGCTCACTGTTTGGTCTCACGGGAATAAACTTCTTAACACCAGCACTAATCCTCTCATTATTGTAGCCATGACCTGTCACCTTCCTCTGGCCCATCTTCTTAAAGGTCCCGCCAGCTCTCAGCACTATCACACTCGGTGCCAACCTTTCAGGGCATGAACCTTTGGTGGAAAAACTATGAGCGAACCACAGCAAAGGCCACGCGCAAAAAGACTGTAACACATGCGCTACAATACGAATACGAGCTGCACATCTACCGTGAGGGGAAGCGTGTGGCTTACGGTTTTTTCGTGGCTTTTTGTTCTTTGGATTAAAGAGCAAAACTCTGTGTACACATTGGTTGTGGATCCCTCCCCACCCTCCACAGTGACCAGTTTTTCATTTTAAACAGGATAGGGTTCATTGGTTATTGCTTACATTCAGTATCTTTTTAGTATGAAAAATACTAACAACCTCTAAAAGTCAAAACTACATGCACCTCGAGGAACAGCCTCCTCTCATCTTTTCCAGAACATTTAACAGGACCCCTACTCTTTCAGAGTCAATGGTTCTATAGACTTATTTTATCATTCTTCAGGTTTTTTTCTTTTTTTGGCAAAAAGAGCACATACATATGTATTTTCTTCCTGGTTTACATAAATTTATTATAATATAATACACATATAAATATATTTCCCCCTATGTTGTCTATTTAAAATATACTATAAATCTTTTGTACTTTGTTTCTTTTTATACTTAGTAAAGATCCCTCTGTATCAATTCATGGATATCTCTTTTATTTTTTATAGCTACAGGAAACTTCATTATGTAGATATGACATAGCTTATTCCATTATATTTGAATATTTCAGTGTTTTGAAAATTATATTTGTTGAGAAAATAATGATCGCTAATTTTGAATGACAATATGTGACACTGTGTGACTTATCATCTGGCTTGCTGTAGTCAATATTTAGTGGCTTGAAGACACCAGTGTACATATGACCACTCTAAAAGATGAGTTCTGGCATAACGGGCCCTTGCTACTTGTTAAGAAAATGCGGGAGAGGCTTCTTTGGTTTAGAAGTCGTCTGTGTTGTGCTTTCACATGGATTGTTCACTTGCGTCTTTTTCCCGTGCCTTTTTTCTTTGGAGTTGATGTTTCTTGTACCAGGACCCTCTTCTATTCACGGGAAATTCTCAGTCCCTGCTAATTCCATTGCAGAAAGGTCACCTTAAGTACAGTCTTTATACATTGATTTCTGGACAGTATTTGCTTCCTTGGCTCCACTGTGCCAGCAAAATGGTCGCTGCCTCCTGTAGTTGTTAACCTCCGCTGTGACTTTTGTCTGTCGGCCTGACCCTGGCCCTACCTGTCTGCCTGAGAAGTCGGCGTGTGCCCTTCCGCCTGGTCTGCTCCCACATTCCACTTCCTGACGCTGAGGTTAAGGGGATCCTTTACATTCCATCCTCACTGGCAGGAGGAATCAGATTTTGGGTGTCCGAATTGAAATGTGACCCTGCCGTGTCTGCAGCACCAGGGCTCTGGAGGAATCTGAGATAATCCCAGAAAAGGCCACTGGTTTTGTATGTCATATTATGATGGTGACAAGAGAGAAATGATGGCCACTGGACAAATTCTGAACAATTGAAAAATCTTGCATAATTTATCATAATGTCAAGTCCTTGACTTATTTTGATTCTCCTTTTAAAAATTTCCTTTATAGCTGAAATTACAGATCAGAGAGCCTTCTGTGTGGATCTAGTCTGCCAAATGACTAATCCCATCAATTTAGCTTTATACCGACACAGACTTTCTAATACAATGTGAGTGGTTTTGTAACTGAAGAGAGATAAATATATTCTGCTAACATATAGATTTTTTCTTTTGGTACTGTTAACCTTTTTAATTTAAAAGGTTATAAATTTAATAAAATAAATGCAAACATAATTATCAGTCTTTCTTTTAATCTTTTCATCTGAAAAAGATAACCAATAGAGTAAGAAGGCACTTGTATTTTATACCAAAAGCAGGAAATGATTATATTAATAGTGTGTTTATGGTTGTTGTTTGTTTCTCAAATAGAGCTAGATAGCTTTCTCTTTTAGTTAAATGCGGTCAATCTTTAAGTTAGTGTTTTAGTTTATTAAAGACATGTTTGTTTGCCGAGGGAGCTGCATAAAAATATGCAGATTGTGTGAATTCAGGTGTGTGATGTTTTCAACAGCCTACAAATCATAAAATGCAATTTTCTCCTTTTAGTGCCAAGTTCATGATACTAAATGGCTTAGAAAATTGTATTAGGTAATTTTCTCTAGTGCATTTGATGCAGATTGCACTAATATTATGAAATGCTTTTGTTTAACACATTTTCTTTTAAGTTAGATAAATTAAAATTTCTGAAAGATAGAATTGGATCAAGATGACTATGGTTAGGAATATGGCTTATTCTTCTCCAATAACATTAAATATGGTTAGCTCCATACATTCTTGATGTAAACCTATGTGATTTTATCACCTACTCTAATGGCCACATTCTTGCGTATCTATTAATAAATCAAGAGTGCTTTGTCTAATATTTATGCAATAAGGTCTTGGATTGTATAGGTAGACATAGGGGATTTTACCAGTATTTTTCCATAAAATATATTTTTGTTATGCAAAGTAGCTATTTTTAGAGAAACTCACAATAACGTTATTCCTGTTAGGACTTTAAAAATATCTTGGATTCTGTGGCAAAATAGTATAATTATGTTTCATGATGCTCAGGAGAAGGATGTATCTTGTGTTAAAAAAATCCTGGAATGAAAAAGCTGTTTATGAGACTATAACTATTTGGATTTGATGGAGTGTTATTGGCAGGAAAGATTAACTAAGGCAGAGCAAGAGTCCGTCTTCCTTGTCTCCCATCTGTGAGGAGGGGATAGGGTTTCTGTCTTACCCTCCTATTTCAAGGGGACTCTTTCCCCTTATGCTGCTCCCAATCTGCTCTCTGCTCTATTTGGGTGTGTCCCTTTAGATAGCGGCTAGCAAATGTTGAATACTTAGCATAAATTGAACCTTCAGTTGGTAAGTGTTGATTTTATAAATTAACCTCAGAATTATTTTTTCCTTTACTCTTAGCAATAAATAATTGTTCTTAATTACCTTTTAGTTTTAAAAATTAAGATTTTAGAGTCAGAGAAGGTGTTGTCACCTAATTCCCTCACAATTATTCCTTCTGAAACATTTTCATGGTACAGTTAATGCTATAGCTAATCTAAGAGAAATTTCAATCGCATACGGTGACAAAGATTCAGAGAGATCCTAATGTTAGAGTGTTCTTGGTATCACATCATCTCATGTAAAAGAAGAAAAATAACTTTGTTTTCAGCTTTCATGAGTTCTTACCTAGAATTTCCTGTAACAGAGGAGAGATTAAAAAGAGAAAAACAAACAAGCTTAATAATATGTGTACTTGCAGTATATAAGGAAGGTCATCGAAAGAGATGAATAAATCTCTAATTCTTAGAAACAAAGGAAGAATCCTAGGGGGAGGGCACGGTTAAGAAAAAAAAATGGGTAGAAAAACACAAGGGTATTTTTTTTTTTTTTAAATTTAAGTGGTCCCTATCTTTACTGACCAGGAGCCTCTAGTGCATTAGTCATCCCTTCTCCTCCTGATGCACAAAGGGGAACAGAGGGCACACGGATGTTTCTTACAGATGTACATTCCTCTGAGGAAGGGGTAGTTTTTCAGAGTTCCTCTTGTTTCTGTTTTTTCTCAAAATAATCAACTCAAAGTAACCCTTAGGCCAAAGATGCCAGCTTGGGTGAAATACTCCGCGGTCCTACGGTCAGATTTTGGAATGGCCTGTTCTGAGCTGCACCATCAGCCTCGGTGTCTCCTGTTATGATGGAATGAACTGAAAGACAGATTGCAGCTAGCCCTACTCCAACAGGAAGTGACAGTCTTCAGGAATTGGGCATTGCGTCTAGGTATAGTAGTGGCGTCTTCAAGTTTCACTCTTCTTTCACCATTGCAGATGTTGTGGGCACACAGAGTGACCATTGGCAGGGCAGACATTCTGCTATTTAATCACTTTGTTAAGGACTAGTTACAAAACATAAGACACAGAAGAAACTAGATTTAAGAATATAAAAAAGAGAGAGTGATATTGTCAAGAGGAAAGACTAAGAAGCTCTGTACCAAACATATCGATTGAATAGCAATTCATGGATAAATTCTCTTAGTGAGAAATCTCTAGAATCAGACTCCTTTCAGCTTGTGAGGATATTTGAGTCAGTGTCCCACCAGAATTCCTGTTCTGGGCCCAGCATTAGGCAGTCAGGCAGAAACACCAGGATTCCTGTTATTTTGCAAAGGAGGGTAGGGTTTGTAATCCATACTCTAGCTTTCCCAAGGAGACTTCCTTGTCAGTCTCGGGTCTGCGATGATACTGGCATAGTGTAGTTGACTGATGACAGTTTGGAATTAATAAACCTCATGAATCCTCCAAATATCCACTGAAGATTGTGCCGTTGGAAAGTTCCAGCTCTCAGCTCCCCGTCGGGGAGGGAAATCTGTATCTAATGCCTAAACTTTTCCAGCATTGGCCAAAGAATGGAAAAATAAAACTAAAGCAATCAATCCAGTAGAGGTTACTTTTAATAGCACCTTAGAAGATATAAAATTAATGGTAGGAATTACATATAGGCATTAGATTTCATAGGATAGGGAGTTCTAGTTAGTTGTGAAACCTACCACAGCTTTCTCAGTAATCCAAAGTTGGAACGATGGGATTAAGCCAGTGCTGAAATAAGTCGCATATAAATGTATCTCAGTTTAGTCTGAAGAAATTTAGTAATATTTGATTAGTATAAAAATGGATACTCACTGCATCTGCAGTGGTTATTTTCCTGAATTTTTACAGCACATTTTTATTATCTCCATTTATTTATTTATTATTTTTGTTTATTGACTAAAACCTGTAATGATTATAATATACCAATGTGTTAAAAAGTAAAAGAAAAACAAAACACAACTTCATCTTCGAGTGACTAGGAATATTTTCTACAAAGCTACTCCCCTCAGATTGAGTTGCTTATCTCACAGACCTTCACTGCTCACTTGCATCCTACAAGGAAACCAAATGGAAGCGCTTATCTGCTTCTGTGAAAGAGAAAACTAGAGATGTGCTTGAGAACTAGGAAGGGGAGCATTGCTGTCTACTTTCATAATGGTGCTTGATTATTCAGAAAAAGTCTTCGTTTAAGAGTCTCTTGATTACAAGTTGTTTCTCCAGTAGAGAGTGTTTAAGTGTTAAGACTATCATGCTGGTTGATTTTGCTTTAGAACGTAACTCATAGTGTGGCGTAATCTGTCTGAAGTTTCGGCACCTAGATGGTAGTAACGTAGAGTAGATACTTTCACTGAACTAATACTTCCATCGAAGCAACCCGCTCTGTGCATTTAGGACCCAGAAAATAGTGTTCTCAGATTTACTTGTTAGAATTTGCATCTAAAAGCTCAGTATCTGTCACTTTTATTTTTTACTTTATTCTCTAAAAGTATAATGTTTCAACATATATAATTTTCATGAATTTAAAAATTTTAAAACCTGGAACTATTTTATATTTCAACTGACATTTTTTATATTTTTCTAGTCTACAGTTCAATACATTTATTAGGCTCACTGCTTCTGAGGATAAATCTGTAACAGAGAAGTCACATTTTGATAATTTAAGAATGAATCTGTCTCTTGATACGATGGCCAGTCACAGAAAGTTGGGACTACAAAGAAATCCAGAAACAGAGCTGTGACAGTGTGGCAAGAAAAAGAAAAGAAAGTGGTAACTGGCTAGAAAAATTACCCTGTCCACTTCTAGGCTCGGTGTGGCTTTCACTGTTGGCCATTTCTTTATCATTTAAACACTTCTTCTTAATGCCTGTCCCACGTAAGAACAATTCTAAATGCTTCTCATACATTTGCTTACATCTTGTAACTCCATAAGCAAGCGCTTTTATTATACATATTTTATTATTAAGGAAACTGAAACAGGAGAGGGGAAATAACTTTCCCCAGTTCTACCTGATAAGGCCTACGCTACACCGAGTAGAATGGAACATACATCTGTCTTAACATGAATGTGTTATGAAGCCTTCTTTCCTATGTAGAGTAGATGGTCTTGTCAGTTAAATACATTCTTGGCACTGGTAGGGCTGGGAGGTTACTTAGTTCCCAAATCTTTTTAATGTGTACCATTAATACAGATCCTTGTTATATATTTTGTGTTTTTTTAAACTTGTGTTTGGATTTGGAGTCTATATTGTATCATATTGTTAACTCAGGTTTTTTGAAATATTGAGACTGTGGCTAGTATTCTATAACACTGATCAAGAGTTGAAGTTAACAAGAGGTACCCAACTAATAGTAAAAGAGCCTCTCTGTATGTAACAAATCCAGCTTGAATGCTGCCTTAAATTTACAGCTACGTTTTTGCCAGCTGTCAAAGACATTTAGAAAAATGATTTTGTGTTATTTTGTCCAGGTACGTGAGCAGGAGCTCCTTGTTTTAAAATTATGATTTGCATAATAATTACAGTCAAATAGCTATTAATGAGGGAGCAGAGACTAGAATTTAGGTTTCTCATGGGGATAGTCAATAGAGATTGAAATTTGTTTTGTTCTAATGCAAATTGAAGAAATCAACAGCAGATGTTGATCAAAACTAATTATGCGACCACATTCTAAGAGGAAATTATAAGTGAAAATATCTCAGGAATAGCACAATGTTCATTTATTTGTGGCAGTGGTTGGAACAGTTAAAATCGCTATTTCATGAAGATGAAACTCAGCACAAATTATCTTGTTTTAAAATGGCTTTACTTACTACTATTATTATGCAATTATGTAGGCATTTGTTTTTGTGCATGTTAGAAGAAAGTGCTTTCCCTTTTAGAAATCACAAGAGGTGCATTATTCTCTATGGTCATTATTCTAAATAGCTCTAACAACATAGGTGATTATAACTATTAATGTCACAACATTCTGTGCATGGTGGTAAATGGAGAACCTTGGGAGATGTCCTTAAAGTAATTTATTCCAGATCGTAAGCGTCTACCGTTTCACGTGGGTTTGCTGTGGGTGTGCCCCCCTTTTACTTCACAGAGACCACTGAGATTTGTTTGTAAGATCTATACTGTACTGCTCTAGTTTTTCTTCTTTCTTCTTATTCTTTTCTTTACTTATTTCTTAGGCGTAGGATATTCTTCCTCTACTAGATTGTAAACACTAAGACATTATTCTTTTCTTTTTTTCCTTCTACGTGATTTATTATTGACCTCATACTGTAGATTTGACACCGTAGTAAATCTTCAGCACTGAGTAGCACTCAAAATATTTTATATACATATGTTCACTTAATCAACACAACAAACCCATGTGACAGGATATAATTTTAATATTTCATTGAGAGGGAAATTGAAGCTCATATAAGTTAAACTGATTGTCAAAGTCGTAAATGTACTGCATTAGTTTTCCAGGACTGCCATAATAAATTATCATAAACATGGTGGTTTAAGGTAACAGAAATCCATTTATTCGTAGTCCTGGAGGCCCGAATCTGAGCTCCAGGGTCAGCAGGCTTGTGCTTCCTCACATGACTCTGAGGAGCTTTCTGCCTATTAGTTTTGTTGCCTTGTGCAAGTTTTGGGGGCACCTAGGATTCTTGGACTGTGGAAGCTTCCAGCTCCGCCTCCGTTTTCACATACCCTCTCTCTTTGTTCGCCTGTGCGCGGTTGTGGTTGTTTATTCTTAATAAGGTACTTATCATTTTATTTAGTGTCAATCCTAACCCAAGATGATCTCATATTGAGATCCTTACCTTAGTTACTTCTGCAAAGACTCCGTTTCCAATAAGGTCACTTCACAAGTTCTGGGTGGATATATCTTTTGGAGGATCATAATTCTTTCCACTACATCAATGTATACTAAAAAGAGGTATTGACAGTCCAGATCCAATGCTGTCTCCTTATTTCCAGGCTCCAAGAATTCTTTATGGCAAGATAAAACAGAATATATTACAGTGATTTTCATCCATTTAAATGTATTGAAATATATTTTGTGCAAGCCAGAGAAAATTTATATTGTTGCTTGTGTTCTTAATTTTAATTAGGTCTAGGCATTTTGCTACTAAATTACATATAAGAAATGTATTACTTAATTTAATTCTCATGGCAATGGTGTAATCTATATTTATCTTATGTTTGCAATAGAGACTTTGAGATTTATCTTGACCGAATAGCACACAAAAACTCAAATCGGCAGATAGAAATGCTTGCGTTTGTACCTTGCTCTGTTTATTGCCAAAGTCACACATAGTAGCACATCTCAGTTCGTTTTATTCCATCTCAAGTCTGAGTACAGCCTCTTTTATAGATCTTATAATCAGTCAGTCTGTCCAGAGTTCTTTTTAGACCAGCACAAAGCCTGCGCGATTTCTGCTCGCCCTTCCTCATCCATCCTGAAGTTTTTTGCGCTTCACCTACACATTCTCTTTGTGTGTCTGTGGGCCGACTGTGCCCCTCCTTTCACCAGGCCTTTTCACCTGCTTCTTCAATAACCTGACTCTCTTCCAGTTTGTTTTTTAACACTTGACTCTTGAGTTGTTTCTAAGAAGTTAAGGCCTAAATCAATAATAGAAAATAAAGAATGGATTCCAGATGAGTGAAAGCTCATTAGTGGTGAGGACTTTATTCCTTAAAAAGATTTTTTTCTTTTCTTTGGGTCAGTACAAAGCACTGTGAAGCAGTGGGGGCAGCAGTCCTTAGCTAGCTGCCCAGTGGCGCTCGTGGGAAGGCATCCGCTCCTCTACAACTGTGATCGTTGGATGCTATCTCTTTTCCAGATTTTCTTTTTTGTCTTTTGCTTCTGTCACATAAACGTGTTCTGCTAATTCCCCCCTCCTCTATCTTGATAATTTTCTTGGTCTCATTTTCTTGAAAGGTTGATATTTCTTGGAGGTTTTCCTAGTCTCCTTCTTACCTCCTTGCACAATATTTTTTGAGGCTACTCTGTCTCAGAATACTTGTGCTTTATTTGAGAATTAATGTAATGAAGGAAGGGGCTGTCTTTGATTTATGATACAACATATTCAGCTGCCCCCAAAGCTCTTTGAAATGCTTGAGGTAGCTCTAACTTCATAGGTCTTTCTTCCCCCCACCCCATGTTATTGATATGTATAAGTGCAAAATTTAAGGATCATAGCTTCATCTGTCTTTGCGCCTTCTCCTTACCCTGATGTATGCTCCATTTTGATTTGATGGTACCAGACCTAAATGTGAGAGTTTTCTTTTTCTTTCAGTACCTGCCTTTGAATTAGAAATGTGTTGGTTCTACCTACTAAATGCTTCTCTAATTTGCCTACATCAGTCTGTGCGCAATATCAATATTTTGGTAACGTTATCCCTGATGACCTGTCCCACAGAAACTGTAGAAACTCTCATCCTTCAGTGTTTCTTTCCATTCTCACTGCTTGTGCATGTTTTACATCACAGCCAGGTTAATTTCTGTAATTAAAGTGTGTGTGTGTGTGTGTGTGTGTGTGTGTGTGTGTGTGTGTGTGTTTACCACTTGTGAGCTGTTTAAGAATTTCTCCTCTTTTCAAGATAAAATATAATCTCGTATCATGGCATTTCTAACCAGACACTGGCTAATCTCCTTACTCTCTTTTCTCTTTCAATTTTAGTTTGGACCTGTTGGTCTCTCAGTTTTAAGGATACATCATGCAGTTCCTTCTATTTAGCAGACTAGACTTGGTGCCTTTTACTATTATGGATAGGTTATTCCAGAAAGCTTTATGTGGGGCTGGGATACAGCTCAATGGTGGACTCCTTGCCTAGGACATACAAGGTCCTGGGTTCTATCCTCAAGGCCATTAAATAAATAAAGAATATGCAGAGAGAGAGAGAGAGAGACAGACAGACAGACAGAGAGAGAGAGAGAGAGAGAGAGAGAGAGAGAGAGAGAGGGAGGAAAGCTAACTTGTTTCATGTGACATCGTAAGTGTTTGGGTTGTGTGTTTATTCTGTATGTCCTTGTAACATTAGAACCTCGTAACTTCCTCTCTCTTTCTGCCTCTCATCGTGGCTGCCTTTGGTGTTGGCTCCATGACATCAGGGACCATGTCGTTCAATTGTTTATGTCCTCTGTCTGACACAACTACTGGTACATAGTGTGTATTAATCAGTGTGTGAATTTGTCTCTTTGCTTAGGTTTTGCAGTGTATCTACTAAAATTTAAATATACTTCCTTTAGAAGACCTGGTAAAGGGAGTTTTTAAATGTGATTTTTAGGAATAGTAGATATAATTAGATGCATCTTGCATAGGTTGAATTGGGCTGATTTTTTCTTCTCAATTTTCCTTTCCTATGCTATAATCCTAAGTGTAGGAAGAGTCAAAGAAAAAAAATGTTTTTCTACTTCTAATATGATCATATTGTTTTTTAATACAGTCGTCCTTATGAACGCATGCTCACCTCACAGGGTGTTCAGCGTCATCGTGTGCTGTCACCACGCATATTAAATACCTTGATGACCATTTTTAATATGCTGCATATCATCTGCAGATGTAGCTATAGATCATTATTTTTCAACACTGCTAACCTTTTTCTGTCATTTTATTTACCTTGGTAATATAATACACTTTTCAGTGGACATTTCATAGACAGACATTAATGACTAATACGCTCTTATCTGTTACATTTGTCTACCTTCTAACATAATTGAATTGCACTTCTTCTATTACCAGAAAATGATCTTTAGAGTTCCCAATTGGTTTTGCCATTAATGTTCATTATCGTATATGTGCTATTATATATCCTTTTAATTTTTGCTGTTCTCAACTAAATGTATCCTTCAATCTTTTATCATGGAGAGTGCCTCATTTTCCTTATGAGTGGAATAGGTTCTTACTGCCTTCCTGGCTCTCTGTTATTTCATATAACTTCAAAAAGATGAGATACCTAACATGACTCTAGTACTAGAGATAAGATAAAGAGATACTATTGGTTCCGAAATTGAGGCATTATACTACATGTGTCCCATTTCTGGTCTCTTTTAATATGGTTTAATACCTCATTCCATTTTTATTGCCTCTAGGTAGTGAACAAATGTCTTCATGGAATGGCACAAAGCGATACATAAATCTTATTCCTGAGAAAATTACATTTAGTTCAGGTCCCCTCAGTGTGTATGAGTAATTTGAATTTGTTTTTCAAATGTGCTGTGCCGTTACATATTTTAAATGGATTTTATCAACCTTTGTGTTTCTTAATTACCTTATATTGTTAGGTCTTTTTGGAATCGAGCCAGTTTCCCTAATCTTAAGAAAATTAAACCAAGATTTTTCCTGCAAATTTAAAAACTTCACCTTCTTTTTCCAGATCATTAACAAAAGTATTGAATAAAAGACACAGGGTTCTGGATCCTAGACTAACCCTGCTAATTAACCTCTTTGCTTCCTGAGGATTTGAAACTTACTTCCACTCAATTTCTACCACTTAACTTGTTTTTAATGGCTTGGGGCCATCCCCAGGGAGGAAAAGGGCCCTGAGCAAATCATTTTGCAATTTCATTGCTTAACATTTTTATTCATATGAAATCCTGTGAAAGTTACCATCAAGGCCGTCTTTAAAGTGCAAAGTTCCAGAGGCCATAAGTAGAGAAAGGTGTTGTTTATAGGTAGCAAATGTCTTTCCTAATCTTCCTCCATTTAGTCTTTATGTGAGCTGGTGGTTCTCATATTTTTATTTTGGAATTTATACTGAGTGACCTGGAGATCTAGGTAGAAGCGTAGACTGCTGTACTTCCTCTTGGATGCACTGAATCAGAATCCAGGATAGTCTAGTTGACCTACTTTACCTGAAGAATAAAAGCTTACATGAATCTCAGTTGCTCAAGATTTTTCTAAGTTTAGTCCAAGGATTAGGAAATCAGTATCACTAGCAAGTTGAAATGCAAACTCTTAGGTCCCTCCCTCTCTAGTCCCCAGAATCAGAATCTGAGTTTTTAACAATACTCCCAGCTGATTATCCATTGATATTTGAGACGCCCTCTACAGACCACACTTGGAGAAATGGCTGTGTAAGGGAGCAATCACTTACGTCACACCTCTCTCCCTCTCTTTTCTCCTTTGGCCTTTAGTGGCTTTTCTAGCTCTCAGTCTTGTGTTTTCTGTGGTGTGTCACTTTTCTGCTGGGTATTGAGCTATGTATTGGACATAAACAATTCTTGCCATATGTTATGTAAACTTTTCCTTGGGGTATAGGAAGAAATGTTTGCTCGTCCCGGTAGGGTACAGATCACAGACCAAAGTAACAATTACACCAAAGTCCATCTTGGCAAACCAGTAAGTTTATTGGGTTACTTAAGGAAACATAGGTGACTCAAAGCTGCCAAATCGCCATGCTACTCCTGTGTTCTGGGAGCCTGGCCTCCGTCTCTGAAGTTTCAGAAACTCCTTGAGATCTGCCCACCGAGCTCGGTCCTGACTTCCTGGGCAGCTGCTCATAAAACTTACCACCTAAGACATTATGTTTAACTTCTGGAGTTTTAAAAAAGATTAAAAGTGGAGATTAGGCAGCACATCTCCCTTATCCTGATACTGCCTGTATATTTTATAGCCTCTACTGTATTGGGATAGGTGACAATGTCTGCTGATTTCCTGCTACATGACATCTGGCTGCTTGGGAATTGCCTTGTCTCCGTTTGTCTTGTAAATATCTCTGTACAGCGATGCTTCATTGGACAGCTCTAGCTGCTGTAGGCCGCTCCTGTCACACAATTCCCTTCCTCACAGAGCTCAGCTTTTCTAGGACTCGAGCAGTTTAAGTGGCTGCTGCGTTTCCCTCCTGAATGTCCTCTGAACATTTGAATATGACTATTCTATTCCCATTATCCTTTTAAGAATGACGTAATCCATTCATCCTGACTTCCTTTAAGCATAGGAATTCCACAATAAACATTATAGCAGGTAGATGTAATCTGCAAGGCCCAAATATTCAGTGGCGCCATGAGCTGAACCTAAACTGTGCACATTATGGGTATCTCCACAGATCCCATTAACTTTGAAGTAATGGATCCTGAGGTACTGACTCATGATGTAATTAATTGGAAGTGTGTTCTTATAGTTCGGTATGCATAGAGCTCTCTTCTTGAATTTATTTCTTAACGAGGTGTATTTGCTTAGCTAAATTTATTAGGAAGCAATTTGACAAATACATTTAATTTCACATTTAACTTTGTATGACCCCTTTGCAGCACTTCCTTTTGGATAAATCATATTCTGTTATGATTAGGGGAAAAAGGCTTTTCATTTTTAAAGCCTTTTGAAAGTGGTTCTCCCTGTAGTATACTAATGTGCGGGCACTAGGTCACACGTACCAAGGGGTTGCTAATGATGCAAATATTTGAGCTCCCCTAAGGATCCAATGAACCTAGCCATCTATGCATGTAATGAGCGTGGCTGGTGATTTTTATTAAAATTTGATAACCTGTAAAAGCCTTTACTTATACTTTCAAAAAGACTGGATTAAAATTTAGGGTCATGTATCTGATTTATTATGTTATAGAATAAACTTACACAAATAATGTATATTTGAAAGCTTGAAAGGAATGGTGGCTTTAGTTAATTATGCATTATTTTAATTATGATAGATCTAGACAAGATGTTTTTTCTCTTCAGAATTTCACCAAGTACTCGAGTAACCCAAATGACCCCCCCACCACCCATTGAGCATCAAGTAAAAAGAGCATTTACAAAGATGTCTGGCATGTTTTCTTCATTTATTAATAATTACGATTATGTGATTTTTAAAAATTCTTTGAAGCTTAACATTTTATTACCATATTAAAACTGTACTGTCAGTTTTAAAGCAGAAGCTACTTTACAGTAGGGAAATTGACTCTAAGACTTAGCACCTGACTATTTTCATAAATAAGTTTCTAACCCATGAGCAATGAGTTCTTCTCTTTACTAACAAGTCAGAAAACTTGATTTATTCTTCCCACATGTGTCTGCCAAAGGGAGTTTCTTCTTTGTATGTTAAAATTTCTCTTCTAGACAACTCTGCCTCAAGTGGTTATAAGAAATTCCCAGACCGCGGATGTAATTTATCAGCTTCTGTTAATGGAGGTCATAAGTCTGACTACTTGTTTTCCAGACAGAACTTCTAGGAAATATATTTGCATGAGTTCTCAGTGGGCTTTCTAGAAAACAGAGGCCTCTAACTGGTGATTGTGAATAAAACCTGGAAGTATTGCCCTCCAGAGAGAAAGTGAAAAGGGATGGATTTGCTCTTCCGGGAATGTCCTGGGTGGGCAGGTAATTCAGACTAGGCTAAGAAACATATTAGGTAGGTAAGAGGGCTGGAGGAATAGCACAGCAGTTCCAGTGCTTGCCTGGATAGGTAGGAGCCGTGTTGGGACACTCAGGCTGACAGCAGGGAGGTGGGAGGAACAGCCTTGCCAATATCTTAGGGCTTAAGGAGAGGGCTGAGCCATCCTAAGTCCTCCGTGCTCTCTTTAAAAAGGATGCTACACATTATAATAAAATCAACCTCATTAGCATGTATTTTAAGCCTCTAGATAAGTCGGCCACTATCAAGTTTTGGTCTATTCTCTTCTTTGGTCATATGCTACAGTCATGGTGACTTTTTAATGGCTGTATTCTAGCTGTTGCTGCTCCCCCTTACGGTCCTTTTAGGATCTTTGTGGGCTGATTTCTTCTTGTCTGTAATCTCTGCTCAACTGTCAACTCCTCATACCAACTTTTCCTTTTCCTTTTAATTCAATCTTTGTTTCTCTTTTCTATTCCCCCCTCCTCTCTCTCTCTCTCTCTCTCTCTCTCTCTCTCTCTCTCTCTCTCTCTCTGTGTGTGTGTGTGTGTGTGTGTGTGTGTGTGTGTGTGTGTGTGTACTGGGGATTAAACCCAGGGCCTTCTACATGCTAGGCAAATGCTCTACTGCTTTACATCTGAGCTACTTCCCATCCCCTTTACCTCAATCTAAAACAGCTCCCTTTCATCACCTTATGCTACATTGTTTCTTAATAACCACTTTACTGTTTGTTGATTTGCTTATTAATCTATTCTTCTCTTCACTACATTTCTTTCTTCACCAGTACTTAAGAAATAAAGATTATAAACAAAATCTTAAAAATAAAAGCACAAAATATAAGTGTACTCCTCAACTTCATAGCAGTCCCATAAGACCCTCGTACTCTGTGAGAAGGTCTTCCCTGCGGTGGCGCAGGGACTGAGACACCTTGCCAGCTGGGGCCTGCCATTCCCCTGAACTCAGAAGCTCCAGAAATAATGCCTCTCTGCAGTGGTCTTTCACAGTTTCACCTTATCTGAGGAAGCTGGGAAAGTAAAGGTCATGCTGGACTGAGTTCATATTGTATCAAAGGATGAGTTTATGTCAGTAAGAATCTCTAATATGAAAGTCAATGCTTTGCATTGAAGTTCTGGTTATTGTGTTCCTTGGGGAAATTTTGGTAGAATAGCTGAAAAACTGAATTGTGAAATTAATTTATGAGTCTTGTATGCAGGTGTG
This sequence comes from Ctenodactylus gundi, assembly GCA_004027205.1. NCBI lineage: Eukaryota > Metazoa > Chordata > Mammalia > Rodentia > Ctenodactylidae > Ctenodactylus > Ctenodactylus gundi. Next base: position 239,992 of record PVKB01002285.1, read on the forward strand.
TGCAGATACCCACAGAAGGTAGAAGAGAGGCCCATTCAGGGTGAGTCACAAGAGAGGCCCATTCAGGGTGAGTCACACACTGAGGTGGTCACTTGTAGAGGTACATTCTTGCCCCTTCGATATTTGGATAAGAGATTTGAAAGACTAATAGTGTATAGACTTTGAATTTACCTCATTGTAAAATGCTCTCTAGGGTGGTTGGGGCGTAGCTCAGTGGTTACGGAGCTTGCCTGGCAGTGCAGGGTCCTGGGTTTGGGTCCCCAGTGTCAGTGAGCATCCATCATGACGCATGCTTACCATCCCAGCACCTCGGAGGCTGAAGCAGAAGAGATGCCACGCATTCAAGACCAGCCTCCGCTGCATAGCGAGTTCACAACTAGCCTGGACTGCAGACTGAGACCTTGTTTCAAAAAATGTATTTTATAATAATTTCATAAGTACATGTTTCACATGCAAATTCTATAAGTGTAACTAAATTGATTATATAGTATTATAAATGACTAGTAATAATACAGTTATTTTAATAAAACTATAGTGATTTTAGTGAGGTGAAAGACTTGCTTAGAAGGTATTTTAATATTTTAGAGTTTTTATGTTTTAATGTTTTGTTTCTATATTTGCAGTAAAAATGTTCCCATTACCTATTAAAGGATTTGAAGGGTATGAGTTTATTTACTTTTCTCTTAATTAATTCACAATTGCATTCCTTCTAGAGTTAAATAAATCTTTTTCTGGATATAGAAATATACTTGTATCCTTTCAAGAAAACAAAGTAGAGCATTTCTCTGTACCCGGCAGCGGGAAGCAGCTCACAGGAGTAAGTGAGACACACTGCTGTCCTCGGCCACATAGCCCAAGCAGAAGGCTGCATTCCTCACATTAGAAAGCCATGTGAAAAGAGTACTTCTTGAGAGACATGTTGAAATGTAATATAGATTAATTATACTCATTACAGGGTAGGAGGGAAATGGAACGTGCCTTCGAGGGCAATAGAAATGAGTCGTTTCACTAAAATGCGCCTGTCCTGTGTTGGATTTGATTGAATATGGCTGGGCTACTAAAACAATGGGTGAGGGAAGAAATGCAGGCTTTCATGAGGAAGATGGACAGTTAAACACTCAGCATGCAAAATATGACACGTGACACCCTTTAACAACTATTCAGAAGTATTCATTTTGCTTGACACACTTTCTTAACAGTTTAGAAATATAGTGAGATAATGATTCAGAAAGGTACATGTTAGGGATTTAAAATATTATTCAGAGAATAAATAAAAAAATAATTAGTGAAAGAATAAAACTATTAATTTCCATTTACATCAAATGCCTTACAGAATAGAAATGTATTTCTTAAATTACCAAATTGTGTTTTTGTTGTTTTATCTTTATTGCTTCATACTTTTATTATTAATTTTATTATCTTTCTTGCTTCATAATTGTACTAAATATGATGCATTTTAAATATGGCTTGGTGCGTTTTGGCAAATGTGAATGGCCGTGTGACCGCCACTCTCACCCGGATACACAGCAGTTCCTTGGTGCCGCCGTGGGGCCTCCCGCAGCAGTCTGCTTTCCTTTCCTGGCCCCAGATGCAGAACACCTTTGGTATCAGTATTATTATCACTATCTGTGCGTCGGCCGGCCCTTTCCTTCTGTTGTTGAGCAGTCCTTCGACGGGGGTGCGGGGGAGTTCACCATCTCTTGTCTGTTCCTCCTGTTGGTAAACTCTAGGGTACTCTGAATATAGTGATCACTGAATAAAGCCATATGAACGTTTGTGTGCAAGCTTCTTATGAATAAATATCTTCGTGTCTGTTTGTAAATAACTTGAAACACAAAAACTGAGTCATAGAGCAAATGGGTATTATATAAGCTGAAAATATTATTTTCCTTAGAAGTTTACACCATTTTCCAAATCTGTCAGCAATGTACAAGAGTTCCACTTCTCCCACATTGTGGCTAACACCCTTCACTCTTTAATTTTAGCCATACAGTGGGTGTATAGTAGCGTGTTACTGTGGTTTAGATTCGCATGCTTTTTTAAAGATAGTAAGCATCATTTGATGTTGCTTCATGGCCATCCATGTATCTTTTGTGAGGCATCTGTTCAAATATTATAAATGATTTTAAGAATTTCTTTTATTATTGAATTATAGGGGTTTTCTAGATGTTCTTAATATATGGAGTGGTGTTTATGCCTGGGAAATTCTTATTCTATCCAGGATCACAAAGATATTTTTTCTTTTAAATATTTTAGAAGTTTTACACTCTTATCTCTTACACAGAATTTTCCATAGAATTCTCTTATCCTCTTCAAGTGGAATGCTTTTCCCTGTTGGATGTGTGGATCTGGGCTCATACTTTTCCATATGTGTAGGCAGTAGCTCCAGCGACGTTCCTTGAAATGATGCTCTCTCCATGTGGATTTTCCTTTCAATTTTCTATACAGAGATCAATGAATTATAAAACTGTGAGACAATTACTGCATCTTATTTTTAATTTTAATTTTATTGAGGCATAATTTTCATTACTCAGTTACCCTTTAAATTTTATACTTTTACATAGAATCTATGAGTATGACAAATACATACATGCAATTGTATAGTATGCCGCAACCAAGATACTTAGTTGTACTTTAGCCAAAAACAACAACAAAAGTTTGATTGTCTCCTTTGTGAACAGCTCTTCTCCAACCCGACAGGCCTCCTGACCACTGGCCTGTTCTCTGTGCGCCTACAGCTGCCTTTACCAAAATAGTTCTTACATGGACCTGTGACAAGGAGCCCGTCTTGGGTAGCTTCTTTCCCTTGGCATACAGCGGTGGAATTGCATCCATGTCGCTGCATTTTTTTTAGTGTTGAATGGTATTTTATTTCACAAATGTGTCACAAGTTAATTATCTGTTTACTTGCCGATCACAATTGGAGTTGTTCACAATTCTGAAGGATTATGAATAAGGACTTTTATAACCCTTTATTTAAAGTTTTTTTTTTTTTTTTTTGTAAATAGAACTTTTCATTCAGTTGAATAAATACCTAGGAACAGATTTCTGGTTCTTACCCTTGTCAGGCAATGAATTGCATAAGAAACTGTTTTTCTAAATGGGTATATTATAATGAATTACCTTCTAAAATATATACTTATTCCAGTCATTTCATAACCTCTCCTGTGCCTGGTATCTCCAGGTTTTGGTTTGTTTGTTTGTTAGAGCAATTCCCGTAGGGTAAGTGCTGTCTTTCTTTCTTTGTATAACCCTGAATTTCCATCTGGAATTACTTCAGTCTAGAATACATGCATTAAAAATCTTTGGGGCTTGAACAAAATAAGAAGTAAGTTAATGTGAACAGGAAACAAGGAAATTCAGGAAAGAAAACAGAGAAAATTGGGGGTGCATAAGTTTATAATTTTGATTATTAGATACTACAAAGTTTCAGACTGCCAATCAAAAAATAAACAAGTTTGGCCCAATTCTAGTGATTCAGGGCCAACTGAACCATTTTACTGGAGAAAAATAACGGTGTTCTAAATCAAGGACGTGAAAGAATAGGCAAACTAGGTTATCTACTTCATTTCATTTTTTAAACATTTTACATTTCTCCCCCTATTATGTGTATGTGATACACCATGGTTACATGGAACTTGATGATTTTGTGAGCGTGTATATTGTGTCAACTTCACATTTACTTCCCTCTCACCCTATTTGCCCTTCCCACCCTCCTCGCCTTCATCCCCCAAACCCCAACATCTTGCCCATTTAGTGCATTACTTATTTGTGCTCCAAGTTTCTCATATTAGAGAAACCATGTTATATACAACTTTCTAAATCTGACTCAGTTCACTACGCATCACGGTTTTAGGCTGTATCCATTTACCTACAGATGACTCAAATCTACCTGTCACTGTGGCAGTGTATGTGTCCACATTCTTTGTATCCATTGCTTCAGCATCTTCCACTACTTAGCTATCATTCGCTGTGTTGCTATAAACATTGGTATAAATGTACCTTTGTTATATGGTGCTTTTAACTCTTCTGGAAATATACCCAGAAGATGTATCATTGAGTCAAAAAGAATGTCTACTTTCAGTTTTTTGTCTCTGTTGCTTTCTGTAGTGATTGTACCAACTTACAGTCCCACTAACAGTGTAAAAGGGTCCCTTATACCTGTATTCTCGCCAGCATCTATTGCTTGAGTCCTTTAGAGAGGCCATTCTCGCTGGAGTAAGATGTATTTCAGTGCTGTTTTGATTTGCATTTCTCTAATGACTAAGGGAATTGAATATTTTTTCATGTATTTGCTGCCCATTGTACTTCTCCTGAGAACTGTCTAATCATCTTGACTTGTGTCTTTGATTTTGAGGGATCTGTTTTTCTTCACTTCTTTGTATATTCTAGTTATTAGCCACCTGTCTGAGGTGTGGGTGGTAAAATTTTTTTTTCCCATTTGGCCATTTCTTTCTTCCCTTGGTTGATTGTTTCTTGTGCTTTGCAGAAGCCTTTTTAAATTTGCTATAATCCCATTTGTTGATTCTGGGGTTATTTCTTTTGCATCATGTGCCCTATTGAGAAAATGTTTGCCTACAGCTGTATTTTCAAGAGTATTATCTCTTTTATCCTCCAGGACTTTCGTGTTTCCATTTTCATCTGTAGGTCTCTGATCCACTTTGACATGATTTTAGTGCATGGTGATAGGTGTGGGTCTAGATTCATCCGTCTGCATGTGGATGACCAGTCCTCCCGTTTGCAAGACGCTGTCCTTTCACAGTATATGCTCTTGGCCCCTGTGTCAAAGATCAGATGCGGAGGGCACCAGGAGCTACCTCTGCATCCGCAGTTGTGTTCCATTATCGCCCCGCACGGGTGCCAATACCATTTTGTGCCGATACCGTATGGTGGTTTTTTTTTTTTTTAAATCTCTGTTGCTCTGTAATAGACCTTCATGTCTGGAATTGTGGCACCACCTGCTTTGTGTTGTTGCTCAGGATTGCTTTGGCTGTTCTGGGTGTCTTTTGGTTTCATATGAATTCCAGGATTGCTTTTTCTAGTTCTGTGAAAAATGTTGGTGTTTTGATAGGAATTGCACTGAATTTGTATATCAGCTTTTGTATTGGGAAATAAATAGATCTCTTACATATTTTGCCATAGTTCAACTTTCCTACTTTGTTGTGACCTTTACCTGGAGTCAACATTTTCAACTCTTTCAAACAACCTAAATTTCATTACTCTGTTGAATGCCTTACCCACAACGTTCTCTCTATTAAGAACATTTCTTTTCTCTGAACTTAGGCTTGATTCCCGAGATAATCAGATCTCTTATCTAAGGCTTTCATTTTATACTCATTACTGGGTTTATTTTGATTCTGTTTATGTTCCTCACTTTCCAGTAAGTCCTGTGTCCTAAGAATCTGTGATGCAGACTTGGAGTTCAGAGACTGCTGCATAGTGGGCACGGGATAGATGGGTGGTAAGTGGATAACTATAATTTGTTGTTGTGTGAAATGAGGGAATGATTTCAGCCAGGACGTACTTGCTGACCTTTTTCCTGTGATGTTAAAAGTAGCTCTGTAAATGCTCTAGTTTTATGATAGAATTCACATAGTGAATTGTTGCTTTCTAATAAATATTTTCCTTTTTTTCCCATTTTCATTCATATGTACATGTGTTCCATACCTGATGATAATTCCTTCGAAGAAATTCAGATTTAACTAACCATTTAAGACAATTCATTCACCTTTATCCATCCAAATTTTCTGATAATCACAGTCACATTTCCATAGCCTTGTCTCCGTTTTTTGTGTGGCACTAAGAATCAAACCTAGGCCTCCAAGCTTGGCGACATCTCCAGCTCAGTTTTATTCTTGATTTTGAGACAGTCGTGACCAGCAACCAAGTTTCCCATGCTGGGAGCTTTCTTATTTGTACTATACTTTCCAATATAAGTGTGACACATAGTGTTTACAATGAACTTGAGTATTTTGTACACATGTATGTCATGTCAAAATTATAATCTCTTCTCCTCCCCTTTTTTGCCCCCCCCCCCACTCCCAGTACCACCCTTGTAGGTTTCATAAAATGACTGTATTTTGTGTTTCTCATGTTCATAGCAGTGCAACTAACAATTGCTAAAATGTGGAAGTTGCCAAAATACCTATCTACAGAACAATGAATACGTAAATTGTGGTATATATACACAATAGAGTGCTACTCTTCCATACAGACAGACAGACAGAATCTTCTGTAGGTAAATGAATGCAACTTGAAACTATCATGCTCAGGGAAGTGAGTCTCATGCAGAAGGTCAAACATCAGATGGTTTGTCCATATTCTTTTTTTTTTTTTTTTCCGACAGGGCTATGTATTGCTCTTGGAGGTTGAGGTCAGAGGACTCAGACTGGATTATTTTGTAACTTAGTACCTGCCTAGAAATCAAAATAAAAACAGCTGGGGAAGTAGTTCAGTGAGAAAGCTTTGGGCTCACACTACAACATTCCTGAGGGGGAGAGAGAGAGAGAGAGGGAGTCATACTTAGCATGCATTATTTTGTGCTTGCTAGGGTTTTATGTGATAGTTAATCATTACCCTAGGATTTATAAATACGATCTCTATTTTTATAGACAATGAAAATAAAGCTAAATGTTTGAAACATTTGTCCAACTGGGACACAGAAGAGGGCAGCGACATAATTAACATCTATCTGCTGCCAGAGCTCCTGAAAGCTTTGTCTGCTTTTTCTTCTAGCATGGGGAAATAAATTCTTCTACTGAAAATTTCAGGTTATGTATCTAAAGCTATAAAATGTAAGAAAATGTCAAATACCATGTGATATTTATACGGCGGTTGAAAATGCCTTGAATTGCATTGAAGTTGTAACTGTAAAGCAGCACGACATTTTAGATTGTGTTGAGTGGCTGGGTACTTGGAGGTGCCGCCTCACTGTGGTGGGGGACGCTGTTCCAGTCACACGTGACAAACATCTGAGGTAGTAACAGAGTACATGGTATTTCAAGAAATCAACATTGCAGTATCATCACTGTGAGGACTTAGGGACAACTGTTCTCTCCACACCTGTGCCTGGAGATGTGAGGCTGGTGGAGTTTCTCAGGGTAGATGGCACATTGTCCTTAGGCTTCCAATCCTCTTGGCTATGTCAGTATTTCATTTTTTTCCCCTGTCCAACAAATATTCCTGTCAGTCTCATTCAAATGTTTTTGCCATTTCCTAATATCTCTGTGAGTTTGGGTGTGAATTTAAATCAACCCTGTTTCCTGAGCTAAGATTACCACTTAGGTTTAGACAAAGAGCTGGGGGCTGGAGGAATGGCTTAGTGGTTGAAAGGCTTGTTTAGCAAGTGCTAAGTCAAGTGCTAAGTAACAGAGATTGATTCCCAAGCACCACCTACATTGGGCATGGTGGCTCATGCTCCTAATCCCAGCACTTGGGAGGCTGAGACAGGAGGATTGCTGTGAATCCAAGCCAGTCTGGGTTCCATTTTGAGTTCAGAACCAGTCTGGGCTACAGAGGGAGACCCCATCTCAAAAGAATAAAAAATTGTTGATGTAGGCCATTCTCTCTGGGGTGAGATGGTATCTTAGTGTTGTTTGATTTGCATTTCTCTTATGGCTAGGGATGTTGAGCATCTTTTCATGTATCTGTTGGCCTTTTGCATTTCATCCTGAGTGAACCGTCTCTTCATTTCATTTGCCCACTTTTCAATAGGATCCTTTATTTTGGTAGGCTTACTTTTCTTCAGCTCCCTGTATATTCTAGTTATAAGCTTCTTATCTGAGATGTTGGTGGTAAATATTTTTTCCCAGTCTGTTGGATCTGTTTTTACAATGTTGATAGTTTCCTTTGCTGTGCAGAAACTTTTTAGTTTGACAAGATCCCATTTGTTATTAATGGGGGTAATTTCTTTTTCTCTTGGTGTCTTGTCAAGAAAATCTTTGCCTACCCCTATGTCTTTTATAAATAGCAATCAGTGCTGGAGTGGCTGCACTGCTGGTGGGAATGTAAATTTGTACAACCCCTTTGGCAAGCAGTATGGAGAGCTCTCAAAAGACTAGAAATAAACATCGCCTTCGATCCAGTGACGCCCCTTCTAGGAATATATCCAAAAGAGGCCAGAACAACACATAGCAGAGATATATGTATACCTATGTTTATAGCAGCACAACTAACAATAGCTAAAATATGGAAGTCACCAAAATACCCATCAACAGACCCGTGGATACACAAACTGTGGTATTTATACACAATGGAATACTATGCATCTATAGAGTCCAATGGCGTGGAGACTTTTGCAGGCAAATGGAAGAAACTTGAGAACATCATGTTTAGTGAAGTGAGTCAGAAGCAGAAGGTGAAACATCGAATGGTCTCTCTGATATGAGAGACCCAGAGCACAACTCCTTTGGAACTTAAGACAGAAGACAAAGTGAAACAGGGGCGTAGGTCGGGGGAGGAGGGAGGGAGTGGTGGGTAGGAGGAGGGACAAAAGGAGAGTGGGAAAGACCTTGTCACCTTGACAAGATATGAATGTGCACAAAATGCCCAACCTCATTGTAAGCCTTGAATTTTGCATGTATACATATCAATAAAATGTGTGTGTGTGTGTGGGGGAAGAATAGAAAAAAACAAGCGAGCCAGGGAGTATGCATGCTGTTCCAGTTCTGTGGGAGTCTGAGACAGAGGATTGCAAGTTAGAGCTCAGCCTGGGCAACCTAGCAAGTTAGGAAGACCTTATCTCAGATATCAAAAAGATAAAAAGGGACTGAGGATGTAGCTCAGTGTGAAAGCCTTGGGGTCAATCCCCAGTAACATCAACAACAAAAAATCCCAAAAAACAAAGAACAAGAGATTGTATACCTCTGTATTATGCTTCTCAGGTTGCCTAGTAAAATTGTGTTAGTATAAATCATTCACACATGCAGCAGTGACCCCTAAAAGAAGCACATGTTAAAATACTGGATTTTAAAATAGCTCAGTATTACTAGCATAATGAAAAATTAATTTCAACAAAGTCCATTATATCAGGGTATAATTGTCTAATGAACTGCATTGCAAAACACTACGAAAAGTGTTTAGCTTCAAAATTCCAGTTTGTAATAGTTCAGAATTACGAATAGAATGGTATAAGTACAAAAGCTTATGTTTCCTAAATTTCACACTAAAAATTGCAAATTTTATATAAAAATACCAACATTTTTATTTCTCAGTAAAAGGAAAAAGTATGAAATGTAATTACAGTATATATTTCCTTAAGCATGCACTTGAACTCTGATATTTTTCTTTCTTGTCTTATTTATAGCATAAAATTATTAAATAAGTGTCTAATGTAGCAAATTTTTGATTTGAGAAGCGTTGTTCAATGAATTAGATATTTATAGTATTGTCAGGGATGTAGACAGACAGTTTTTTAAAATGTGCATCCTTTGATTACGGGAGACAGCAAAGTCTAGGCATCAGTTTGGAAGAGTGTTCACGTTGTGTTTACTTGGCACTGTTAGCTGTCATATGATAGGTAATGTTTTTAGTAAGGTGTACCTGGATTGAATATTTCATTTTAACATATTTAAAAAAAATGACAAATTAGATTTGCATATGTAACATCCATTTTTAAAAAACTGAATTTTAGTTCATCCTGTTTTTAACTTCAGGAATCTGTTTCAGACTATTCATGTATGCACGCTAATATTAGTTCAGCTTTTAAATATAATATTTGGTATACATTATGTATGAAAAATTGAATCATACATATATTTCTGTTAAAGATAAAATTCTAGCTTATTTTCTCAAAATCCCTCCCAATGAAAATGAAAAAATGTACATGAAGTAGAGGGTCTCTGTCTTCGTTACTAGTGCCCACTCACCTATCAGATTCATGTCATGCAGTCCAAAGTGCTTTTCTGAACACTGGTTTACTCATTCGTCACTTGAGGTGGACCCCTCGAGGTGTCCGGGGGAGCACCACTGCGCACCAGGACCCTGGGTCTGGATGCCACCCATGGCTCCAGCTTAGTACACCGGCCAGCTTAGTGGTGTGTGGGTGCATTCTAATCTATTAAATTAATGGATGGCCCTGGTCGATTTCCCATGTTTCTTTAATCTCTAAAATGTTTTGACTGTCTATTATTGATTTGTTAAATCATCCATTATTTGTTTAGGCAAAAATTAAAGTTCATCTGAGTGCACAGTGCACAGTGCAAAATTTGCATGGGCTTCCGTACTTGAGGTTCATGAGTAGATGGAAAAATAGCTTCACCGTTGATCAGAATTTGTATTTGCTTTTTCTTTTGTTCCTTTGTAATATGTGTAAATCCCATTATTTGGGAGCAGTTGATTTTCACAGTGCTCTGTTTTTGCTAGATTTATACTTTTCCTGATTAGAATTCTAATGGTAAATTCACTTCAATTCTCACTTTAGTTATTACTATATAAACTATATGTATATTCTGTAATATTTAATTCTTTTCTGTCACCTATTTTCAATCTAACTTTGTAGGATACTGTCCCAAAATCTAATTTTTTGTTTCTGTTGTTGAGAGGCCTGTATTGACCCCCGTCCATATGCACGTGCATTTGTCACAAACCCACTAGTACTAGATCCTGTGCACATACTGGACCTTGAGCACGCATGAGACCCTGTGCACGTACTAGACCGTGTGCATGTACTAAACCTGTGCACGTAAAACACAGAATTTAGACTCGAATTCTTTTTCTGCCCTGCTGCACTTAGACTTCATCCAGTAAGTCCTACTCAACTGGATTTCTTCCCCATTTTATTAATCCAGTGCAGCCAACTATCTTATTTTTTGCCTGGAGGTACCATAGCTATCCAGCGGACCTTGGCCAGAAGTCCTCTCCTTGCTTGAAACAGTTGCCTTTTCATGCTTTGCAAACTCTTCCTATCTGTTGACTCACTTAATTTTATAGAGTCTCTATAAAGTAGGTCTTAGTGTCAATCCGATTTTATAGATGAAGACTTAGAGGCACAGAAAAGTTAGGTAAGTCACTCAGCTTTACGTAACAAGTAAGAACTAAGGCAGTCCAGTCTTCCGACTAAGTTTTACTTGTCTTTTGTCTGTTCTGCTTTTTTGTTTCATTTTTGAACCTTTTGCTCCCTCTCTTCATTTCCTTCTTTTTTGTCTTCCTTTTAACTTTTTTTGGCGCCCTCTAGGTCCCCAGCTGTGCGGCATCCTGGCGAGAGATGTCCTGTGACCCTCGCATTGCTGCCGCCTGCTCTCTTTAGCTAGTTCTTGCTCAGTGAGAGCCTGCTCCACGCGGGTCTCCCACGGGGGAATGCGCAGGCTGGTCTGCACCTGCCGGGAGCCGCTGCTGCGCTGCGCCCCTCTCCGTAGGACACGGGAGGCCCCTTCTCCTCCACTCCCTTCCTCGGTCCTTCCCTCACGGGCCGTCCCCTCCTTCTGCCTTCTCTCCTTTTGCAATCCATCTCATATTAGGAGAAGTGAAGCAGCCCTCGCAGGAGTTGTGGGCCCCTGTGGCCTTACCTACGCAAATCTCTCTGCACAGCTTCCTCAGCTCGGTGTTCCACGAGATTCCGGGGAGCTTTCTGGACCCCGTTGTCCCGCAGGCCGGCACCTGGAGGGCAGCGCTCATTCCCCTCCCGCTGGGTCCTCACTCTTGAGAGAGAGCGCCCGAAGGGTCATCCTCACCCCAGCGCCGCTGCTTCTCCCTGCAGTGGTGAAAAACAAGGCGCAGATTCTTTTTTCCCAGTGTTTAAGCTTCTCAGTTCCCTTTTCTACCATTTAATTAATTTTGTATCTCTTGTGTATTGGCAAAGTCTGAGATTATTCTTTATTATTATATGTCTTAAACCACTATTTTTATTAGCTTGTAGATTTTTTTTTAAGTTCAAGATCTTAGTGTCTCATTTTTGGGTCCCACTGCTTTTTGGAGTCCCAAGGATTTACAAATAGCTGCATCGTTCACTGGATGAAAAGAAAGTGAAGATAAAGTGTGCTTCTATATAAACATGATGACATTATTTCCTTGAGGATTAAGTTGGAAGGAAAAATAATATTGCTGAGACTGGTAGGGAGCTGTTGATGGTAAGGGGAAATTTTGTTCTAATGTGATATGGTAGGCAATGGGAATAGGTTCTTCATGTTTTTGACAGAAGTAACATAACAAGAAATTAAGTCGGCTTGAGATATAAAACAGTGAAGAAAGGAGAATAGAGAAAATTATTAAAATCTTTATTCCTAGTAGCCAATTTTTCCTCATGAATGGGTCATATTTCTGTAATATTTTAAGTTTTCACAGGGTGGTATCTGTCTTTTCACTACAGGTGAAATTCTTTTTACCAACAATTTTGTCTTATCATACTATATGCTTCTTGAATGTATATCATTTAGCTTAAAACTGCCAATATATCATGGGATTTTAAATATTTGATTTGTAGCATCATCTCATAAGTTTTCATTTTGTTTCATAAGAAGAAAATGAATATACCTCCCTCATTTCTAAGTGACTGCCTGTTTTATTCATGGTTTGTTTCTCCTGATGAGGTTCTTAGATAGTTTTATCTTGATGTTTTTATAGTTTCTTAATTATTCACTGTCATTTTTAAGTGGATGCTTCAGAAATACTTGAGTATTTACATACTCTTTGTCACCTTGCTTAACTTTGCCTGTCTTAGAGAAGGGCCCTGACAATTATCCTAATAGAACTTGGGAGAAGTTGTGTCAGCCTGCGCATACCATTAGTGCATTAACGTGTCAAAATAGCAGTGAATGACACAGCTCCAGGCAATCTTAAAAGCTACTAATGGCAGGCCCACTCTAAGGAATTGATTTGTAAGCAATACTAAAGCTATAAAACTTTCCCCATGATATATAGTTTCAGAAAGCCTTCTTCTATTATTCACCTTAGTTTTAGTAGATGAGTAATAGCTATTTGAATAAGTGAGCAGTCAATAAGGACAACATGGCTGATGTTCTTGTTAAAGTAGCAAAAGCAGCATCAAAAGGAAAACTGAAAAGGTGGCAGCGTATTAAAGTTAATTCAGTTGTTAACACCTAAACTGCAATTTAATCATGGTTGAATCTTTAAGATAGTGTTTTGTGGTTAATAGAAGTGAGGTTGGTTCTGTGATTTGTCAGACTAATAGCTTTTGACACCCAGAGTTACAGGAGGGAAAATATTTGAAAATAAAATAAACTTCATGCATAGAAATTTACAATAAATAATATAATGAATATAAGTATAATTATATGCACTGGCCTTGAAAGCACTTTTTTTCTTTAACTAAGAGCGTACAAAGTTCAAAAGCAGAGTGACCTGAAACGGTTGATGTTCAGTTACACGTAAGAATTTGCTGGTGTTATTTTCTGTACAATAGTCATAAAGTCATGTGACACCACCTTGTTGTCTGGGCCCAGCTGTCCCCTCCTCTGGAGCGCCATCAGATCAGAAGCCATCCGGTTGTTCTTGTCATTATTTTTTCAAGCATAAAATCAAAACCCCCACAAATGTATATTCTCTTGAGGAACAAAGCACATTGTATTAATAAATAGTGCAAAGGATAATACAACTTGAAACATTGTCTCAGAGTTCTTGAGACTTGTCCACGTGGGCAGCTGCTGAAAGGAAAAGAGACGCAAAACGTGGCACACTGCGATGCAGCTGCTGTTCAGATGGCACACAGAATGAGTGTGCTGGACTAGGCTTTTCCAAGGTTCGTTTTAACCTTTTAATTTAGGGTTAACATTCTGAGTTAGGTCTCTACATTTTTGGCTAAAGTCAATGCAAATAAGTAAAATAAAAGTTATCACAAATCATTGATATTTTGTCTTGAGTTCAGAAATATTCTTTTTTTCCTAGTGGAAAATGGACTGATCCCAGAACCAGAGCCAGACAGTTCAGATGTGCAGGGAATTTTTTTTTTTTTTTTTTTTGTATCATGAATGAAAAGGAATATAGGATAATGAGGGAATCTTAAAGATCTTGAAATTTTCCAGCATGCACATGGAGACAATGTTGGGACCAAAGAAGGGAATTTCCTTCATTTCTACCCTCTCGTCTCACTTCCATTTTCTGTTTTCCATTTTCTGCTTTCATATAATGTTAAAAATATAGTGATGTTAAACAATTCCTTTAATTTCACTGAAAATATAGTAAATCAGTGGAACAAGATCATATAAGGAATATTTTGAAAATATTTTAAGTTTAGATGTTAGCAGTAAACTATTTATATCTGTGATGCTCATCTGTATAAACCAAATAAAAATATATTTCCTAGCATGTTATTTTAACAAGTTGAATTCCTAAGGAATTTTATACTCAGTTTTACAGTACTTAAAAGTAGGTGAAAAAAGAAAACATGGTATGGTTCCAAATTTTATCATACCTTAAAACTCCTCATTCTAAATTTACAGTATTTTAACTTTACAAACTGTGCATTCTGCCCAAACTTCCTATTTAAATTGCTCTCTCAACTTTTAATTTATAACTATGGAGACAGCAGTTGACTTTTTATGGGGTGCTTATTTTCCAATCGTTTCTGCGCTCCATCTTCGAGCTTTCCCTTCGCAGCACCAACAAACACATGTACACATCTTTTCTCATTTACTTGATATGTGGGCTTTACAGTGAGGCTGACTTTCTGTGAAAATGAAACTTTATATCTTATTAAAAATTCCAGAACGATTGTCCTAGCTGGATATATGTTTGTGAATACAAGGCCCTAAATCGGAAAAGCCAGAAGGACACATGACTTGTTTGTCATATTCATGGCTACTTGCAATAATGCCGCCTTACAGATGTATTAAGGTCATGATTTATAGATGTACAAATTCCTATAAGTAAAGCTTTCATCTCCGAAAGTGTTTTCTACACCACAACTAAACAGATTTGTAGCTCATTTAATTATGACTGTGTGTTTTTATAGCACTTACCAGTCAGGTCTCACTTTTACCTTTGGGAGATCATGTTACAGATAAATTTTCGATTTTTGTCCAAAGGCTGATTATTTTGCACTTGACTTGATTTCACTGAGACCTTGGATTAAAAAGCCTATACATTTAAAAAATAATCAAATGTTTAAACACAGTTTATTTTTTTGAAGTTGAGATAATTATCTCTCACTTCATAGAGTTTTTAGGATTGAAGTTTTGAGTGAAACACTAAAATGCCTTGTGATTTATGATTGCATGCTTATATGTAGTTGGTATATGTAAAAATAATGCACAAATGAGAAATATAATATAACGAATTGAATATGTATTATAATAATTGAATATAATTATATGTTAATACAAAAATTATATAAATTAAATATGTAGGTTTAACATAATGTACATAAAACTTTTATCCTGGTTGTTTGTACATGACTCCTAGAGTCCCTGAACTGAACCTCCAATGTGACACGTGTTCAACATAAAGGAGATGACAGGGGCACAGGTAGCTTCAGGCCAGGAGCTGTCACTGACATGGCTGAAACACATTTGTAACGTTGAGACTTTCAGCCCCACTGCTCCACCTCTGAGGAGGGGTAGTGGCTGAAGAGTGACTTAGTCACCAGGAGTCAAGGATTCAGTTGCTCGTGGCTACACCATAAAGCCTCCACAACCCCCTGAAAGGTGGGGTTTGGATTCTCCTCTGGACAGCTGGGCATGGGGAGGTTCCTGGAGGCTGGTGTGGCTGGGGAGAGTGTGGAGGCAGTGGCCTTTCTCCTTCCTGACTTTGTCCTGTGTGTCTCTTCCATCTGATTACTCATGTATCCTTGCTCATATCCTTTATTATAAAAAAGGAAATATAAGTAAGGTATTTGCCTTCCTGGAGTTCTGGGAGCCACTGTAACAAATTAATTGAACCCAAGGAGGGGGTGTGTTAACCCTCATTTACAGCCAGTCGGTCTGAAAAACAGGCCTAAATCTGTGTTTGCACCCAGCACCTGAAACGGGGACAGTTTTGTGGGATGGAGCTCTCGCAGGCCTGTGGGGTCTGTTAGTGTCCAACTTGAATTAATCAGAGGACACCCAGCAGTTGTTGTGGAGGATCATCTGAAGAGCTGCCTAGCGTATATACCCCTACAGAGGGGTCACAGTAGTGTTCAGTTATGAGAGGACAGTAAGACAGATATTATCTCCCCATCTCAAAGGCGTTTTTCATATTGAGCTCTTAATTATTAATAGCTACTGTTACTGGTTTTGAACTCTGAGGAATTTCTTTCCCTCTCCTCTATGCTTCTGCTCTTTCTTCACATTCTTCCTTTCCATTCCTTTCTTTTTCCTGTTTCCTTTCCCTTTGCTCTTCTTACCTTCCTTTCTTTGGGTCTTTCCTTGGTGTCCTTCCCCCCGTCATGATCATGGCAGTTACTACTTACAGATCCCAGGCGTGGTGGTCTAGCCTTTGTCTTTCTTAAGTAATTTCAAATTGCATATCAAGCTCTGCTAGGCATTTTCGGCTAGTGATGCCATAGGTGCCTCAGAGATGCTGGTTCTGACTGAAGTGGCCCGCAGCACCGCTCCTCCTGGATCTGCTCTGTTGCCCACTTCCCTGTCTTAGTGATTGCTGCCAAGCATATCGTCCTTGACATCCTTCAATTGTACTGTCTCTTGAAAAGTATTACTTCGTCCGTGCCCATCCTAACTTCTCCAGGTTACAGTCTTATGATTTCTCACCAAGGTCACTACAATGGTCTTGTCGCCAGTTTGAAACTTTCAAAGTACAGGTCAGATTTTCTTATATATCTCAATTTTTGATTGTTACTTCTATAATTCAGAAATAAAAAGAAAGCAAAAGGAAACAACCTCTCTAAACATAGCAAGGCGTACAAGGTCTTTCCTAAATGACTGTGTACTTGAGCACCTCATCTCTGACCACCTTCTACAGTAACAACTACTGTGATGTCAAGAAATTGCCTGTAGCTCTGAGTCCTTGCGGCTGCTCTCAAGATAGGACATACTTCGCACACATTTTTATCTGTGCCAGGAATATTCTTTGCTTCTCTTTTGTTTCTAATACATTCTGGCAGCTCATGAGCATGTTTTAAAATCATGGAACTTAATGAAGTAAATTCCTATATATAATATATATGAAACTATATATGTAACTATATACATGAATTATAAGCTATACTATATACATGTACCTATAGTTTCTATTTGTGTCAAGAGATTCTCTAGAGACATGATACATTTTGGTAAATGTTCTACATGTGCATAGAAATAATCTTTATGTATAGGAACTGTGCCTAATGTTCTATATATGCTGATTAAGTCAGCTTGGTTCATCATGTCCTTAAAACCTTTTCTCGTGCCACTGATTTTTCTGTCTGTTTATTCTAGCACTGACTGAGAGGTGCATTAATATCTGTGATTGCACATGGATGTGTGCCTCCTTAATTCTCTGGTGACATTTTATTTGTGTGCTCTGGAACTTTACCAGTTCTGTAGAAAGCCACCCTAAACCATGTAACACTTCAGCTTCATTTAGTTTCTTCTCCTTCTTGCTTTTAAACAATTGTTTTTATACCTTTTTCTTCGATTCATATTGTGTGTCCAGAAGGCAAAAGCAATATTTTTCTTGGAAGCAGTCAATATTTTTCTAGATATCTGTTTATCACCGTTTAAAATCATGTCTTTCTGCAGCTTCATTTTTTTTAAACCTGGAATCATTTTTCCTTCAGCCTAAAAAAAAATTCTGGTAGTATTTTTTATTTAACAACCAATTATCTCAGCTGGTGACTAAATCTTTTGTCTTTCCTTTGTCTGAAAATAGTTTATTGCACCCTGTATTTTGAAGGATGTTTAACTAGGTTAGAAATCTATATATATTTTTATTGTTGGGAGGTTTTTTAAGAAAATCTAAACTCAGCACATTTTCTACTGACTTCCATGTTTCCATTGACGAGTCAGCTATCAGTTTTACTGTTATTGTTTTGAGGATTTCTGTTAGTCTTTGAATTTCAGTACCGAATCTTGATTTGATTAATTGTGGCCTTTATTTATCCTGTTTTCTGTTCATTGATCTTTTAGAGTGTGTGGGTTAATGTATTTTTATTAGGTTTGGAAAGTTCTTAGTTATTATTCAAAAATTTTTGGCAAATTTTTTTCTTACTATCTCCTTTGAACAGTTTACTTACCAAATTTTTGACAGACCTCCATGTCTCATAGATCTCATGCACTCTGTTCATTCAGTGCTTTTTCTTTTTTCTGTTTTACTGTATAATTTTTATCAACCACTTCTAAGTTCACTAATCCTGTTTTTTTCTATTTCACTCTTAATCTCATCCACATTTTATATACTGTGCTTTAAAAAATTTTTAAGGTCCACTTGATGCTTGTTGTATAAATTGAATTTCTGTAGATATTTTTAATCTTTCTACCAATTCTGTCAGTCTCTGCCATAAGTTTTTAATAACATACCAATCTCAGTTACTTTCGTCTCTTTCTGGGATAACTCCGTATGAGGGTCATTTGGTCATGAGCTTCTTTTATTTCTTCTTGTCTTGATTGATGATCACATTTTTCTGCCTCTTTGCATGACTAGTAACCTTTGATTGTATGTCAGGCCTTGTGTGTTAAGCAATTGTAAAGCTTTAGCTCTATAATTCATCTGACAGTGGGAGAGTTTTCCCAAGGGAGAGTAGTCACTCCCTCCTAATCTATGTCAGAGGATGGTCCTGTCTATGTGCAACGTTAGCTAAGACTGAATCTCCTTTATTCTGTACCCATTTCTTGGGCGTGGCCATTGGATGCTTTTGATTGAAAGACTGGTAGATTTTTATCTTTTTACCTCTGGCAGACTGTGGGAGATGTATCTTTGGCTTTTGCTTCACAGAGTTTCTAAACCTGTCAGGTGTGTGGACAGGGTGGAACTCTTCCTTTAGCAGCTCTTTGCTTCACGAGCAGCAAGATGCAGGAGATTTCATCAGTGCTTTTCAGGCCCAGCCTCACGGCTGCCCGCTTACCTACGCAGATGTGGCTCATGGGTTCTCTGCAGTGCACCCGTGTACCACTGAGTATGCTGCTGCTGTCGTCTTATTTCTAGAATTGTGGTAGCGTGATTGCATTCCGATTCTCTCATCCACCCAGAATCAAAGGCTCCAAAGGAATAAATCAGGCAGTGATCTTCGCGTCACCACAGAAAGGCTCCTCCCTCTGGAACTTTAGTTTGCCACATCATTGTTTTCTGAGAACTCCAGTAGTATATGTCCCATTTGGGTTTTTCATTTTATTAATTTTTGCAGTGTGAGCATTGGCTTTTGCAATTTATTAAATCCTAGCCAGGGATGAGAGTTCACCAACACTTTTCTGAAGCTTCCTGTTTGTGCTTTATTCAGGTTCTTGTGACACTGTCATAGTCTGCGTGAGTACCCATCATAACTTTTGTAACTTGATGATGGTGAGCCTGTGAATGTAAATATGTGTGTGTGTGCACACGAGACAGATACGTGTGTGTGTGTGTGCAGGCAGCAGCGGCATGGGCTGCTTCTCCCGACCTGTTTTACCCCCGACTGTAGAGTTTTTAGGGCCAGTGTCTCCAGCATTGTGCTTCCGATACACAGAGAGTCAAGTCTGAACATGGAGCCAGCTGGTGCCTGGCAGCCGTCTGCATAGTAGCCCGCAGGTTTCTAGGACTTAGAGTCACCTATTCTATGCATTTACTGCCTTCAGTGAAGCTGTATGGCCCTGAGTATGTAAGTCCTTATCAGTTATTGCCTGAGATATTATAAATGGCTTGTAGCAGAGTTTGTAGTAAAAATTCTTTCTTCAGATTAATGTTCAAGCTTAGGCCAAAGGTGCCATTCTGACCTGAAGAGACCTGATGATCTCATCCTGGTGACGCCGAGCCTCGACTTTTGTGTTCATTTTCAAGAGCTAGCAGAGTGCCTGGTCGTTACTAGGCACTTGATTGTGTATGTGCTAGTTAATAAAGTTTTGATGTTCTTAAATGTTCAAATACTAATTTTAAGAACCAGTTGAAAACATTTGTTACCTGGAGTACATGAGTATACTGTCATGCATAGTTTTTAAGGGCGAATTGCCTTTTCTCTTCTTCGAGGAGGATGTTGTCACTGATCTCTTTGAAGTGTGACAAAAATGAGGAAAGCGTTAGGACATTGTTCGGTGTTTTCTTTGCTCTTACATTCAGTAATGTTAAAAACATAGATTCATCTTCATTTAAAATCAACACTTTTTAGTAAATTTGTAGTCTTAATATATAAACAATAGCTCTGTTTAGATTTTTTTCATATTGCTCATTACAAATTCTCATCAAGCTACTCTTTATCACGTTTTCTTTTCATTTGTAATGTCAGTTTGATGTGCTGAACAAAGTGCTAACGAAATTGTACTCTTCTTTTAGTTTAAGGTGAGATACTATTACAATGTCTTTAAGAATTTTTCTGAACCTAATTAAAATTTAGAGCATCGATCTTCATTTTCATAGCTTGGCTATCTAAACTCTTAAGGATGCAAGAAGTTACATCTTGAAACCATAAATAGAAGCTTCTGCTTTTCTTTGTACATACTATTTACTATGTAAAGTTACATCTGTGACTTCTTAAAATATTTTTACAAATTGAAATTAATTGGTAAGTTGTTTAGCTTTATATCTTTCATGTAGTCAGTGTACTTACTAAACTTTTTCTAACTGGAACTGTTTTGTTAACATAAACAGTAACTCCTTACTAGTTTTATAAGAAAAGAAAAGAAATAATAGTGGTTAGTAAGCAATAATGAGATTACAGATAAGTCAGATGTCAGCGTCTAGCACTTTTTATGAAGTTTCCTACATTTTCTTATGCAAATTTTATTCCATTTTGATGTAAATAAATTGTTAGAAGCCTAGAAAATAATGTTTTATTTAAAAATAATATAAGTTCTTATCAAATAAAAGACATAATACTTTTTGAAAAGATAAAATAAATAAAATAATTAATATTTGTCCTTTCATGATTTGATTTTCTTACTTAACATGATATTCTTATGTTTCACTCATTGTTACAAATGACAGGATTTCTTTCTCATTTAAGGTTAAATAGACTTTTTTGTCGATTTAGCTGTAGATCATTTATGTATCTTGGCCATTGTAAATTAATACTTAAATATAGGATTGCAAATATCTTTTTAAGGTAATTTTCTTTTTGCTATATACTTAAGTGAAATTGATAGATAATATGGTAGTTCTATTGCTAATTTTTTGAGGAGCCTTTGTACTGTTTTTCATAGCGATTGTAACTTAAGTTCTGACTAACGATGTAAAAGGATTTTCTTATCTCCACGTTCTTGAGGAGGATTTTCTGTGGACTTTCTGATAGTTTGCATCCCAACAGGAATGGGATGATGTCTGATTCTGGCTTTGATTTCCATCCTTGATGATTAGCGTAGCAGTTAGGCTCACTAGAGGAAGAACAACGAGAGCAATGGGTGGTGGTGGAAGGCGAGATGGATGCGTCTGAGGGTGGGTGGACGCACAGCTGGGTTGTCCCAGTTGTGTGGGCAGGAAGGCAGATGGACAGGCGGTCAGACAGACAGATAGACAGATGTGGTTTCAAGTAAATATGTGGTTTAAAACTGTGGTTTTTCCATTATGTGGGCTGTCTTTTCAGTTGTTTATTGTTTCTTTTGGTGTGCAGAGATTTTTGAGTTGATTCAGTCTTACTTTTTCATTTTTTTGCTTTTTTAATGTCAAATCTTAGAAATTGTAAAGATCAGTGACAAGAAATTTTGCCTCTGTTGTTTTCTAAGGGTTTTATGATTTCAAATTTCATTTAAGCCTAAAAATTATAAGTGGTAGTGTAGGAAGAAGCAGATGACTGAATCTATTTTTAGTATACACTTATTTAAAAGAAAAGTATTAATATGTAAGAGGAAGTAATTCAAATTGTTCAGAACTATAGTCCTGTATATGTATACAGTGGAGTTGGCTCAAAAATCCTTGTATTTAAGCTCACTTCTTGAGTCACTTAATGACAAATATGTAATTGGCTCAACTAATATGAATAAAAAAGTCGGTGATCCAGAGAATATTAGGTAGACAATTTATAAAAAAATTTAAAATTTGGTACTACCTAAGTCAGGCGGCTGTCACCTATAGCCTGTGTATCAGCTGTTCTATCTCGGATATTTTAATTTCTGTTACACTGATGACAGATAAAATTCATGGATAAATTCATGACAGTCAAGTGCAGGAGACAGATATGTGAACCCAAATGTCAGCATTCAAGAATAGCTATCATTGCAAAGTTTCAAAATAAGGCAAGCTACAGAGGAAGTCTAATTATAATCAATGTGTTAGTTTATAAATTTACAATGAAAAGTACAAATATTAAGGGAACCAAACACTTGAGTCTTCTCACAAGTGCATTTGCTCCCTACATAACAGAGTAAGAAACTACATTATAACTGAAAAGTGGTGTGGTGAGCTCGTAATTGGAAGGCGTCAGATTAATTATGTGATTTGAAGTTTGATCATCTGCAGTTGAAATGCTCCTCATGGACAAATAGGGAGCGCTCATCGTGTATCCTGGCTGTGTGGAGCGCATCGGGGGTTTAAAATGACTACTGAATAAGTTAGTAGTCCAAAAGGAAAATATATTCCTATATATGTGCTAATATTATTTTATTTGCTGTGTGGAATTTAAAAATAAATTATTACTAATAATGATAATAAGAAAGTACAGATTATAGTTTTAAATAAAAATCTCTTCTGAATGAACATACATATCCATCGCACAACTAAACACCAATGATTAATTGATAATCATTTAATAAATCCACTCATGAATATATATCCATTGTACAGCTATTGGGCATCACTTAGAATACAGTAAGCCCTCTGGAGCAGTAAAATACTTATCTGTAATTAAGTTAATTTTACGTTTTGCAAGAAGAGTAAGAAATGTAAAGGACATTATTCAAAGTTTGTGCAACTGTTATATATACATTTCTGAAACTGTATATTTACAGTGTACAGTTTATTAAGACAATACCAGTGTACAGTTTCAGTGCATAGCAGACAAAAAGCACTAATGAAGGAAGCTAGACCTGGTAGTGCAGGCCTGTAATCCCAGCACGTGGGACGCTGTGGCCAGAGATTGGCAAGTTCAAACTCAGCCTGGGCAGCTTATTCAGTGAGACCCTGTCTCAAATTCTAAAATAAAAAACAAGCAGAGGTGCAGCTCAGTGTGAAGACCCAAGCCTGAAATCAAGTATCACACACACACACACACACACACACACACACACACACACACACACAGAGCTAGTGAGAGTTCACGATCTTTGTGTTCTCTAGCAGTTAAGTCTCTCCTCTCACCATGCATCGGTTGGCCTCAATTCGTCTTTATTTGTGAACTTTTTCTACCTGCTATTATTTCATAAGCCAATGTCCCAAAAACCTACAGCTAAAGACTATCAGTTTCATTTGTCACCTTCTCTCTGAGATAGAGTAAGTCGTGAAGATTATGTAGTATTAATATTACAGTGGAGGATGATAGTAAGCAAAGAGCGTGTGAGGGTTGTCACCAAAAGTGACAAGAATTCTGCTGGGAAGAACTGAATAATTTGAGGTACTTACAAGGGTTTTCCAAAGTCTGGGGGAAAAAAAAAAGAATACACAGCATTATGTGTGATTTTGTTTTTTCTATTTTTTTACATGTCACTGTAGATAGGTAAAATAGAACAGATATTAAGATTTTTGAGAGCATAACATATACCAAACCCATATATTTTTCTATAAATGTAATAATTATTTTGATAGAACATAGCTTAGCATTTAAAATATGAGATGTTATTTTTCTCTTATTATTTCTCTTCATGTGACTTAACTTTTCATTATTTACCAAAGGTATTTTTGCTTCATGTTCTTCCCTTGTCTCCAAGTTCTGTAAAGTTATTTGCATGGAGATGTATTTAAATTTGATGTAAAAAATAGAATCAATTAAGTAGAGAAAAAAAGCTATAGACAAGTTTTGGTTCTATGTAGTGAAAATTTTGAAGCCAATATTCTCTTCTCATATACTCTAAATTCCAGAGTATATTTTGGGAAAGTAACCAAAGCATAGGACAAAAAAGTAGAATTGCAAATATTTTGAGAACATTTGAATACTTCATAAGCTCAAGAAAATTGTACACACTATTATTTTCATATAATGGAGTACCTTGTTATAATGTTGCTTGTTCTATAAACATAGGAAAATATTTACATTAAAAGTATGGAAATCAGAATTGTAAATTGTTTTTAATTTAAAATATACAGTATCTTACAAAGACACACCATAATATTGGTATTAATTATAAATGTGTGTTGCATTTTGAAATATATTTTCTTTTTTCTGCTTTTCTAATTCTTTTAAAAGTATTCACTTTAAAATATAAATTATTTTATATATTTCATATTTATGTATATATTATTTTAAATTATGAAATCACTTATAATCAAATTTAAATTATTAGTAAACATATTATCTATAATTTCTGCTCAGAGCATTTTATTATTTATTTGGTATAAATATTTCCATAATGTCCAATTTTTTTTACTATGAGGCAGGTGGTGAAGAAAGGTTTTATTGGGACACTTACAAAAGGGGCAAGCAAGATAGGGTAACGCTGCTTCTGCTAGTCAGATAGGGGGCCTAGAAACGCGGTTGCCCGTGTAGAGTTTCTGCTAGCCAGAAGGGTGACCAGGAAATGTAAGTTTCCCCCTCCCCCCTGCATTTTGTCCAATTTTAAGCTTAAACATCTAGCTGGTAGAAATTCTGAAAATATGAAATTGGATGTGAGCTGACTTAAGCCAATCTAGCATACTTTGCAGAGATCCAATTAATAATCCTGAAAATCAGGTAAATATAAAAGAAGCAATCAACAATTTATAATCTTATTACACTTGAATTACACCCTGTTAACCAAGTAGTATATAAGAAGTATCTTCTTATGAATAATTACTTCAGCTATAAATGATTGCAAAATAATAGAATTAAATACAATACCTTCTCTATCCTTAATGAATTGATCGTACTAGGTTTTGAAGTCACTAGGGAAAGGGGAGGGGAGTGTTACCCACTTTATAGTGATTAACAGTGATTAAGGAAATATTTTGACTGTGTGTTTCGATGTACTCTGCATGTAATGACTCCCTGCTTTATAAGGTTAGCTTTTAAAATATTCTCCCAATTTCCTAATTCTGTTACTATTATTCGTTGTCAAGGTTTATTTTGTGGAATTCCCTGCCATCCTAAATGTTTTAGGTGGCCTTCCACCATCCCCTGAGTGAATCCAGTGTTTCTTACATACATCGTTCAGCTCTCGTGCTGCTGAAACAAATCTCCTGACTCACACAGCTTTTAGGTGGAAGCGGTTTACGTAGCTCACACCTTCAGCGGTTTTAGTCCATGACCAGCTGGTTCTGTTGCTGTGGGTCTGCGGCGGGGCAGAGCATCACGGGAACTGGTGCGGTGGGTGGAAGCTGCTTCTCACATCCTGGCTTCCAGGAAGCCGGAGCTGGGGAGGAGGGTCAGGGCGGAAGGAACCGGGGACCAAGTCCCACCCCCGACCAGTGCTTTGCCAACCCCTGGGCAGCTCTCAAGCTAATGAAGTTGACGGTCAAAATGAGCTGTCACACCACAGTTTTTTTTTCTGATTATGACTATTTCATTTAAAATAGTCTTAATTTTTAATCTCTTTTATATAGCTTGGATTTCAATACTGAATAGCTTACTTTTTAACCATTTAAGAACTCACAGATACTCTCATAAGATGTCTCAAATGTGAATGTTCACCATATGTTTTCACAATGAAAAGGCAATTTTCATGGCATAATAATAATAATAATAATAATAATAATAATAATAATATTTTCATTCACACATTTCCCGCATCAGAAATTTGAGAACGTGCTTCACTGTATTCTAGCATTGACTATTGCTGGGGTGAAATTTGAGGTCAGCCCGATTTTTTTCCTCTTGAAATTGACTTTCTCTTTCTATGTAAGTATTTGTAGAACATGGCAGAAATTTGATAACTGTCCATGTGCGCTTGTGTGAGTTTTTCAGGTATACACTTGCAGGGATCTGGCTAAGACACAATAATTTAACTAGGCTTTGTGTCATATCTGAGTATTATGTTGAAGGTCTTTCTAGTATACAATATTACTTCTTCAGATTCAGTTCATGTATTATTGAACTTTATTTCTTAAAATTGTTTCATTTCAAAGATTTCTAATATGAGGTTTTCTATATTTTTATTAATCAATCATTATCTCTAAATAAGAATCTTTAATATGATTTTATTTGCTTTGAATTTTATGAAATTTCTTCACATCTTTCCTTTATGTTATTTGCTGTTTTTTGTTATGTATTTTGCAATCATTTGTAGCTGGCTCTTGCTAATTTTAATCTATACAGTCAACTTGGCTATTTTAACTTTCAATTAATTTCTATGTCTGAGATATTATATTTCAACTCATCTTATTTTTCATGTTTTCACTGTGATCTGTTGTGTAGACTTTTCCTTGCTCTTGGCAAATTCTTCAGTACTCACCTGAAACTAGTAATACACCTCTAGGCCTTGGGCTGTGTTTTTGACTTTGTATTTGATGCTTCGTTCTTCGTTTTTACTGCTGTTCGTCTCCTGCCTCTCACCTTTCTCTATTCTGACCCTTTATTCGAACTGTCTTATGTTTACCAAAGCAATATTTAGGCTTTCTATTTGCCCTGATTTCATTTGATTGAATTACTGTTGACGCACTCTCTACCTTTTAACACTATTTTCTCAGTGTCGCTAAACTTCGGTGCAAAATGTTCCGAAGCACACCCTTTGTCTGACTTGTGTGTTTGGTAATGTTCCTGACTGTTTCCTCCTCGGGTTTTGGGGTACTGTCTAGTTGTGTAGTAGATCAAGCTCCTCCTTTTTCAATGACAGCTCTTCAGACTCCTCTGTCCTCCTTCACCACTAGTGTTTTTCTTCTGTTCTAAATCATCCCAGTAGCAAACAAGTTCTTATAAGTCACATTTTCAAAATGCATGGTTGACACTTTTCCATACCTCTTGTTTGCATACATTGCAAACAACCTTAATATGTTTTTAAAACAACCTCTCTCCAACTTCCATTGTTCACTATTGATACTTTCTGTACTGCGCAGAAGTCACTTTTATCATGGCCAACACCGATTGCCTGGTGGCTAAATCCACTGTTCTGTTCTCCATCTGTATCCGATTATGAGCAGTATTTAACATCAGCTTGTTGTGCACTTACCTGAAGCTTCATACTTGACATCAGGGACACCATGGTACCTCGTTGAACACCCACTTTCAGTTTCCTTCTCTGATTCCTTCTGATCTCTTTCACGTACTAAATTTGGGGTGCCCTTAGGGTCTGCCTCTCTGCTTCTCCTCAGTCTTGGTGACAGGTTTTAAGTGCTGTCTGAGTTGAAGAGTTCCCATGTTTTGTCTCCCATCCAGGTCTCTTCGCTAAACTGAAGTACTGAATCTCCACTGGATGTCCTCTACCTGGCATTTCAAAGTCTGCATATCCAGTTTGTGTCTTCGCAGCACCTCTTCTCCCCTCTGCTCCCCTATTTCAGTAGACCACCTCAGCTTTCAGGACACAACTTTTCAGACAGATCCGACTCCGTTCTTGCACACTGTCACTTACTCAGTCTGAAACTTCTCTTAGCTCTGTAGTTCAGATATACTCAAGTTTCAGAAATCTACTTATGACCCGCGTGCTCCCAGCATCACCATCGCTTCTCTGCATCACTGATGCCCCTTCTGGACTCGTCTCCTTGCTTCTCTAATTTTTCCTTCTATTTTCTATTCCCATGACCATAGTCACAAGAGTTTTTCAATGGAAATGTGTGCATGTGTCAAATATTGCAGTGTATCTTATTAATATGTGTAATTATAGCCTGGGAAGGAAATTTTGCATCTAAGTTTGAAGTCATTTCTCAGCTCAAAACTCATTATGACTCCACTTATCATCCTATGTATATGTCAAAATATAGTGGTCTGAGTCCCTGAGGATGTTTCTGCCTCCGCATCCCGCTCAGCTACTTTCCAGTTTCATCCCCTACTGACTTCCACGTAGCTCGCTTCCTGGAGACGACGCTGCTCAGCTGGCTGCGTTCTGCGCCCACGCCTGCCCAGCTCTTCTGAGACCGGAGCGTCGTGCTCCTGCGCAAGCGCATGGCTCGCGCTTCCACCTCTGCTCTTTCCTTGGCCACTCTGCTAAAATTGCAGTAATTCTCTTCCAAGAGCTTCTTTCCTGTCTTCTCCCCCTTTTCTTTGCCGTATTTTAGTCTTCACTGTAGATGTGTTAGTTAGAACTCTGCTCTTTCACTAGGGCTCCCTAGTACGGACTGTAGCTACTTCTTACGGTTCCAATTCCTGTACCCAGGAGGAGGGAGCTGGTTTTAGGTTTCTTAAGGCTCAGCTTCACTGTTTACATTGGGCAGCAAAAGAAATAAGTAACCAAAACACTTGGGGACAATGAAAAATAACAGGAATCAGAATGTATATGTGAATATGAAAAGTATGGAAAATGTTTAGTGATAACTTGCTAATTTGTGTTTTACCAATCAATATTTTGAAATCACACGTATTTACCTGACAGTGCTTATTAAGAACACCCCAAAAAGATGGCAAAACGATGTGGCAGCGATGCTTCGGACATAATTGCTCATATTGCTAACATTAAAAAATTGAACTCAGCAAAACAATTGTATAATTATAGTCTCTAAGTAATTATTTTGTATTGAATCTAAGATGATTTTGAAAATTTAAGTGATAGAAAAAGACAAGTAAAAATGTATGTTTATTTAAACATAAGTCTTTTAGCAGCAGATTATCTTTTTTATTTATTAGAAGATTCCTATTGTCAGATGATTCCTTCAAAGTTTCAAAAATAGTTGAGAATACATGATAAAGAAGAAAAATACTGCTTTTTCTTGGTAGATGGAAACTTACTGAAGCATTTATATCAATGTTACATATTTTGTTCACATAAACTAATCAATGTTAAATAATCAACATTTTTTCTAGTCCCCTTAGTCAAAATGTGAAATAATTGTAATTCAGATCATAACAAAGAATGTGCTTATTAAGAGTTTTGTCTGATGAATTCCCCACTCTCTGGAGGTTGAGCCGCACGCATTCGAGGTGTACAAGGTGCCTGCACATCTTGTTTTCTGTTTTTATTCTTCTTAATGCTTGGAAGTTATGGAAATAAGTAAAAACTTCGGAAGAATTTTCTCATTTTCATTTTAAATAATGCCATTTTCCCCCCTACAACTCACCTTGAATAATCCTTTTTCTTATTCTATGCAAGACACAGTAACTACTGCCAAAAAATTAAACTTGAAACATTTGCTGAATATTTTCTAAGCACTCTCATATGAATATTGCTTTCTCTCCTTGTATGGAGTCGTGAACTCACTTCTGAGTAGAACAGCAGAAAAACAACTTCCGAAGCAATATTTGGCGCATAAAATGAATGCCCCATGGTGAGTCACCTTTTAGGAAAGTCAAGCAACCAAAGGTGTGTTTGGAGGAGATTATTAGATAAGAGAAATGATTCGCTTACTGCTGGGAGATGCATCCCACCCTGTGGGAGCTTCCTTGCACTGCACAGGCGCCCGCAGGCCGAGGGGGCGTGCGCATAACTCTCCAACAGAACGTCATTTTATTTTTCCAACCTAATGTTTCTTGCTCCCTTCTAGATTATGCAATATATTTCACCAGGGAACCTTGGCAGTGCAGTAATTCTCAGGTTAAAGCTTCTCATGAAACAAAACTTACATTTTTTTCTAGCAGCAGGAAACATTTGACTGAAAAGCAAATCACAATCTTTTGAGACTGGATGCATGCTGTGTAATTCTGAGTTCAGCATGTGTCTTGGGGGGCATGTTTAATAATTTTTTTCTCCAGGCAGCTATATTTTGTTGACATAGAGATACAAGAGTCATTCTCTTCTACTGGTAAAACTCTACATTGATCTAGGCAAGAATTTATAATTGTTAAAATGAAATTAAAAGTTACAAAGCATTTTGTTACTCTCTTTGCAAAATATTATGATCAATAGCACCTTTGTCTTTTGGGACATATAAAGTAGGGTCAAGATATTTAAGATATTTTCTAATTTAGGATGACAAAATGAAAGTAGAAAATCCTACTAAAATTGACTTTATTAATGTTAGTTGTCTATAATTAATAAAGTACATTTATTCTCTCTAATTTTTCATTATATTTGTGCTTGCTTGTGTGTACATTATCTTTAGTGTTTTTTATGTTTTCATTAAATCTGGAGCACAAAAATGTTATCTCTCTCTTCACATAACAGTGAAACTTATAGGAAAATCCCTGTAAACATGTAGACTTATTAGGAAAGCTACTTATTAATTTATAAATGTTACTAAATTCATTAAACTGAATAACTTCAACTTCTTTTTTTAAAAAAACCCAGCCCAACTCTTTCATAGAATTTGGTGGAAATTTGAAATTGTATTTGTGTTTCCTTGGTGGTGGTGTTTATTACTATTTGTCATGAATATCACTTTCTCAAACTATTTATTCATAATTTTTAGCAAAAAATGCTTACCTCTGAAAGATTAACTGTCTTTAAACACTGAAAATTAGTTGAAACTAATTAATGTAGCATTTTCCTTCATTTATAAATTTTTGGAACTCTAAATTTTATATTAAGATTAGCTACAAACTATACTATGATCTAAGAATGAGATAGCATAATATCACCTTACAGAATTTAAACACTAAATGTAGTCTTAGGAAGTAACTTTACAAAGAATAGCTTATTATATAGAAGACAAATGAACAAAATTTGTGTAGGTCATTTTAAGGATAATATTTAATTTCTAGTAATTAACATCGCTGGAAATTTTGACGTTACCTACAGATGTTTTGTGTTGTATGTCAGACTTTATCTGTAGTATGACAAGAGTAATGGAAAAATGAAAAGACAGAAAAACTAAAAGTACGTAAGTAAAATTCATTGATCTAAAAAGATTTGCCAACCTGGAAATTGACCTTAGTAAATATTGGAAAGAAAGAAAAAAAATTAGATCACTGAATGAGCATTAAGCCAGACTATAATGCACATCCCAGACAATTCCTACAAATTTTGCAAAGAAATAAAGAACCAACCCATTTTAGACAGGCAGATAAAAATATATTACATACATATTAAGTGTTTCTAGCCAAAGGAATAATGAAACTTGCACGTTCTCAACAAGTAGAAAGTTGCGTTTTACAGTCTAATACCTAGGCTCTGTCTTTTAAGAAGATGGAAAGTGTGCTACCCTGATCTTGAATGCTCACGTCTCAGAATGATTGTTTCAGTTTCCAGGTGAGATTACTAAGGTGCAGAACTGACAAAGGACTTACAGACTTTTTAAAAATTCACATGTATCTCAAATTGGCAGTGAGAATGTTTACGATCTCAAGGCTTCTAAAGGAAGGAGGGAGTTCTTAAACCAGTGGGAACAGAGTTATCTTTCTCGATGGTATTAATTTTTAACTGCAACCCTTTGCTGTGTTTTAGATTGTAATTGCCCTTACATTCCTCACTCTTCTGAGCAGACAATCACCTAGGCCCTGAGTGGTTTTACAAGAGGTCGCTATGGCATTGTAAACTGAGCAGTTATTGGATACCGATTTCAAGGAAAGTACTCTTTACATTCAATAGAAAGATGATTTCAGCATCTACCCATTTATCCTGGAGCATTGCAAGTTTCCTTCTCTACCATCATTTACCCCCTTTCCTTTCCCCATCACCATACCCAATTTGAATGTATCTTCTTACGTGACTATGGGCTTATTTCACAGCTGATTGTGTCCATTTTCAAGTTGCCTATCAGTTCTTTGGTGTGTTGAGAATACCTTGCACTCTCCTTTGCATGGCATACACCACTTTAGTTTTTCTTTGTTATGTATCTAGCCCACTCGCTCACTCGCCTGTGCCTGCACAGTTCTTCAGCTGCCCGTCATGTTAATCTTCAGCTTCTCATGGGCTTCAAGCCTTCTTAAGGTCCTGTGCCTTTGCATAGACTCTTCCTTTCATATTAAGTCTCTCTTTCCCTTTTCCATTTGGCTAATGGCTGCTTATCATTCCATGATTCAGCCAATGTTCTATCTCTTTGAGAGGCCATTTCTTTATATCTTTAGTTGATGTCCAGTGACCCCTTTGATCGCTTTCCTACGTCTTTTGCATTTCTGTAACCCTGGCACCAATGAAAAGCATTTGGTGCATGGCTTTTTGTCAAATAAATGTTTGGTAACTTAATGAAGAAGTGATTTCTTTGAGGTAGACATCTTATGCTATTGGGTGCTAAGGTCAGAAGTAGATGTTTTAAAAGAGAGTTTAATTTTTATAGAGAGAAATGAAAAGGGATAAGAATTAGCTGGTGTCCTCTGGCAGTGGGGAGGATTGCCAACATGAGGGATGGTTATGGGAAGCGTGTACTTATTGAAATGGCTTTGGCATAATTCACTAAAGAAAATTTCTTGCCAGATGTAAAGCAGTGGACTTGGGGCTTCACTAAGTGAGGTTAACATCCCTGCAGATTTAGAACACATTAGGAAGATGTTTAACCTTAAGTGTCACAACTGGGGAAAAATACAAAGATTTTAAGTTCCTGAGTCTGAAAGGAAATTAAAAGTGCATGTGTCAAGACAGTTGTATTGCTATGTTCCCTAGACTCCAAATGGGATTTAGCTACACACTTACTTCCATTTAATCCATGTAATGGGTACTTTTGCCAACTGCTGTTCAGGAGACGGGAGAATTTATGTGTGAAAAGCGAAAGCGGGGACTTGTAGATGTGAGTGTTTGGAAGGAGGCTTGTATTAAAGGAAAGTAGAAAGCAAAAAGGGAGTGGATATTAGAAACTGTTATGTTAATTTTCATATGTTACATTGCATGTATTGCCCTTTGGTACCATCACGTGCAGATAATACTTCTTAAGTACAAACAGTTATACACTAAGTGATTTAGACTATAATGGAGGGAAGAGAAGTTGTCTGGAAGCACGACTCTCCTATCTTGGTTTCCTTTTTTTTTTCTTTCTTTCTTTCTCATTTCCTCTTTTTCTTTTCCAGTGTCTCCGTAATGTAACTATTTATCAAGAAGGGGTGGGCGAACAGAAGTTGAGGATGGCTGTTGTTTGGGGAAGTGACCCTAAGAGAGACTGTCTTAAAGTGGCAACTAAGTGGTTGGCGATAAAGATTGGGATGGAAAGTCACGGCGGGGGGCATGATTAGTATTGACAGTGACTGAGGAGATGGAAGAACTTCCTGACTTTGCCGACCAGCACCCCATTGGTCGTCTTAGCAGGAACAGTTTAGGTGTAGTATGGAGTTGGGGATTGTGTTAGGCTGCCATGAATTAAAAACTCAGGAGGGAAGGAATGATAAGATCATACCACAGTTGTGTATTCATTGCCAATGTAATATTGAATTCCTTTAAAAAATTTACAAAAGGTGTTTATAGTAGATCCTCTTGGCGATCCATCAGCACCTGTTCTTTTTTTCTTGGGCCAAGGGCTATGGGAAAATAAATCTTCCTAGTATTTGTTGGTGTTTCTTTAAGGTCCTGGTATATAAGCCACATACATCAACAAACTAAGAAGGTAATGTTTGCTTTTATTTTCTCCAGAAAAATTCTTTTCATATAACATGGATATTAAAATTGCAATCATTTGTCTCCCTAATTGCAGTCTGGAGGCCGTCTGGAGATAAGGATTTCTTTTCTCTTAACAGCGCCCAGCACTAACATTCTTCACTCTCTCCTTCTGAAGGAGGCTGGAAAGTTGCCAGTCTACGTGTTTGCATCAATGTTGTTCATATGTCTACCAAGGCTAATTTGCTTGTGCTAGGGGCCAAAGAATTTTCTCTTCCCATTTTTTAGACATGAAGAAGTGGCTGTGACTGCCCTGTCCAGATCACATTTCGTGGTCCTTCTCTTCCAGTACAGTTGTGGCAGACCTGCAGGCCGTCATCTGACTGTGGCTCTGGTCCAGTCACAGAGGGGTCGTAGCCACAGGGGAACAGTGCTACAAGTGCTAATCTAGATGTTTCTATTGTAAGGATTTCTGTGGTTTCTGATCCACATGTCTATTTTTCACCCATCTGTCTCTCTATAAATGTGCATGTAGGATAACACCTCAGACCCTTCCCAGCTTCTTTCTGATTCACCAAACATACCAACAGCAACACTTAGGAAAAAAAAAAACTTTCCTACACTTATTATGGTCAAATGATTGACTTTTAGACATTAGGATGACATATGTCTTAAACATTGTTTATGTTGTCTTCTAACGCTTTTTTTCCAGTTCAGTTGGAATTGCTAGAATGATCTTAGATGCCAGTTCTTAAAGGCAGATGATTGCCGAAGTCCGAGTTCCCCCACACACATCTGTTGCTCTCACTCCATCGGCCTCGCCGATCTGAAACATTTGCTTTGTACTCTTTTCCTAATGAGACAGCATCCCTGTTTTGTCTTCTCGCCTAGTGGCTACAGTTGCTTAGCTAAGTCCTGTATTTGTACCTAATGGCGTGGCTGAGCGCTCAGATTCCGGAGCCAGAAAGAGTGTCTGTATGTGAGCTACAATTCATTTGGTCTTCAGCAACATACACACTCACCCTGTGCTGCACTCTTCTTAAACGTAATCTGGGATAAGCCCCTGGGCTCTTTTGGGATTGCATTAATAAATTGAAAGTGAGTGGCATATAAAAAACAGCTTACAGTTCCTTGGTGTTGTTACTGTACATTCAGTACTTGTTTATCTCTGAGTGCAAGTATTAAAATTAATCTCTCTGCTTAAATGCAGATTTGTTTTATTTATATAGAGTGTTAGATGGCATTCTTTTAAGTCCTGTAATTTGGTTATTTCTCCCTCTGAATACAGACTGTAAGAATATGGATAGGAAGAATATGGAACAACTTCAGAGTTCTAAGTATTTCTGTGAAAGAGAAGGAAAAAGGGGAAGGGATAGAATTGTATTTTTCAAAGGCAATTCTGATAACTGCAGATAATTATGAGTATGTAGACTCTCTTGTATTGTTCTGATATTTCTTTATGATGTATATAATTGAAATAAAATCTACATTACTTTTTGCAGTCTTTTATTGATAATAAATTTAATTCTAAATCAATGTATTCTATTCATATATTTAGCCTTTTAAGTAGAAGTTTAAAATACTCACATGTTATGTACCATTAAATGTGCCTTAGAGTATTAAATAACCTTGAAACATAGACGGTATAAACAGGAAATGAATGATTAATTGGTTTGGCAAATTAGTAGCTTAAATGAAATCCTGTCTCAAAATAAAAAAAAAAATAAATAAGAGCTTGGAATTGCAGCTCAGTGTGAAGGCCTTGGGTTCAATCTGCTCTACCACCCATCCTCCAGGCCCCCAGTCAGCTGTAAGACATGTTTTTTTTTTTATTAGCGTTACTAAATGTAAAAAAAAAATGAATGTCTTAGGATTGACAAAACACAGTTTTTCAATATCAGTTTTCATTCCTTAATAAACAGCAATGTAAACCAATTTTAGTCCACATATTTATGAATGTTAAATAATTAAAAACAAATTAAAAAGTCAGTTTAATGAGTTTTGATAGTCATACAGCCTCTACTAAAATCATAAAATAATAATTAATATAAGAATGGCATGATCTTTTTATACTGAGTCTTCTTCCCAGGACCCCTTCCTAATAAGGTCGTGCTCCATTTCCTATAATCATGATTCCTTTTCTAGAAATTCACAGGCAGCGAGTTGTGGCCAGCTTTCTTTCAGTCAAGACAATGGTCTTCAAATCCATCCACTATGTTGCATGAAAAGTTTTTATGTTTTGCTCAGTAATATTTCATTTATAATTATAAAATGTTCTATTCAACCATTCTCAATTGATGAAGAATAAGATTTAGTTTTAGTTTTATATCATTATGGCTGAAGAAAATAGGAATATTTGGTTAAAGTCTCATTGAATCCAAGCAAATATTCTCATTTCTCTTAAATAAATAAAGAGAAGTGAGACTGATGAATATATATTTAATTTCACAAAACATACCAAAGAATTTTTCACAGTGGTTGAAAATTTTATATTCCCACTGAAAATGTTCACAAGTTAGCCATTAACATTGAAATGGATTAGAAACTGGAAGAAAGAATATGCTCCCTCTTGTCTTTTTAAAAAATTAAAACACTTTATTGTCTGAAACAGTTTTAGGGTCACATAAAAATTAATCAGAAAGTCCACAGTTTCCACTTCCCTCCGTGCCCACAGATGCACCACTTCCCTGTCAACATGCTACCAGCAAACCCACGTTGAAATGTCTGCGGTTTACGCTGGCTTCCTCTTTGGTCCATGTTCCATAAGGTTGGACGGATGGTTAGATGAGTGGCATTCACCATTTAGTATTGTCTAAATTAGCTCCACTGCTTAGGAAGTCTTGTGTGCTCTACCTGTTCATTTCTCCCTCTTGCGACTGCTTTCTCCATAGTTTTGCCCTAGCCAAAGCATCATACAGCTTGACTAACACGTAGCTCAGGAAAAGTTTTTGATTTTCCAGCTTTTTCCTTATCATTGGGATGAAATGAATACTTCTAAGTTTATTTCGAAGGATTGCATGCTTTCAGTCAAGCTTGGTGGGCTGAGCTTGGGGAGTTTAGTGACTTGGCAAGACACTGATTCAAAATTTAAAAAGGAAGGATAGGAATATAGCTTATTGTGAAGGCCCTGGGTTTTACTCTCAGTAACACATTACCCCCCAACCCCCACTCAAAATAAGTAATGTACTTTCAATATACAGATAAAGGTTCTCAAACCAAATATCATGACATTTTGTATGATGAATATTCTATGATGGGCTAACTTTAGAGCTTAAAAAAGAAAAAAAATGTTATTCATCATTAAACTCTGCTTTTTAAAGTTGTTGTGTCATGTGTAAATTGAATAATATTACTCAGGTAAGTCAATAAACATTCGGATAATTTTTCTTTAAATTCCAGTGGTGGTGTATTTCTAATACCAAATGTTAACTGATATGAACCTCTTCTTATAATATTAGTTTTCATTTTACCCAGTACTAAAATACTGGCTTAAAATGAAGTTTTAAATAAGAAACTAGATAGAATCACCGCGTAGGATAACAATTCTGAGAGAACATTGGATATTGATCTAAATACCCTACCCAGTCCTTTGCAGTTTCCCATGCAAGATCCACTTTCTGGTGCTGTCGTGACCTTCCCAGGAGCTTCACGGACCTCCAGAGAAGTTTTTTTTTAGTATATGGCATGTAGTACATACACATGAGGGAGTCACTTCGATGGCCTGAATTAATCTGAGAGTTTTTGGCAACATCAAAGTAATATGAGCATTATTCTAACAATGTGCATATGACTACTTTCTTTTTGTTCCTTTGTTCTTTCCTTCCTTTGTTCCAACTAGAGAATGTGGTTGAGAGATATTTATGACAGCTGATATTAATGATATTAAAATTGCACCTATGTGATATTATATATGACATCATAACATATAACAATTTTATAAAAATGTGTTTTGTGCCATAAATCAAATATATATTGAGATTATACATTTCATAATATGTATATAAAAATACTCTGGGATACTAAAGTTAAAATATATAACACAACAGATTCTCCTTTGCAAAATAATGAAGTTTTCTCTCATATTATAAATCACATGTTTCATGTAAACCTTTCACAAAATAGAACAAGTCAGAAAGGAAGATATATGTCGGATTTCAATCTATCGGCCATGGCTTAAAATCACTCAGCTCTTAAGATGATGCACCTGTCATAATTTTTAGTCTCACTCCCTTGTTATTTTATTTCATTTTATTTACTCTGTTCACTGAGGAAGAAGATTGGAATCCAAAAGTCACAAAGCAATTATCTTAAATCTTACTTTCATTTTGTTTTATGATTGAAAAGTTGTATTACAAGCATAAAGCATCCAGAATCATGACTTATTGTATATGGTGGTTTCTGTAGGTTCTTGGGTTGTACTAAAGTCGTCTATGCCTATAACTTAGTGTTCTAGAAATGAGGTATTCTACAAGTAGAACTTCCTTAATTATCTCCTCTTTTGGTTATTGGTCCTTTAAGCTATATTGGGCGTTTCCTCACTTGTGTCCGATTCTGGACATAAATTGGGAAAGGGAAATGAAAACCGTTTTAGTAACTTGTGACGTGATTCCCTCACGGGCATGCATATTTTCCTTTCTGACTTGTGCATGCGTTTCATCCAGCAGAAATTTCTCTCCTGTGTGTCCCCAGTGTCTTTCTGTGCCGTTCTTCAGAGACCATTTTTGGGACTTTGAATTGGGTCTAATTAGTTTGTGTGTCTCTGGCTTTTTGTCCTTTCACAGTCATGAGCCAGAAAGAACTAGTTGTATCGCCCCTGAGTTCTAGAATAACTTGTGCTGCTGCTGTCGTCTTTCTTGCATCCGTTCTTTCTCAGACGCCTGGCCCTCTCTGACTCTGCTCTGTACAGCACCTTCTGTGTTGATAAAATACAGCACCACCTTTTAATGGCTGTCTCCCTGACCTCTGTGACACGCCTGTTGCACACCTCTTCAGTGTGTTCATCGAGCCTATCCCTGATGTTGACATTCTCTGCTGGCCATTGTAGATCATTTTCATTAATATTATTTCATTTGAAGTTTTGATTCATTTAGGTCAGTAGAAAAAGACCAGATTTAGATTCTTTGGTGTGAACTTGTGTTTTCTTTTTATAAAGCATTAAAATTTTAAAAGATTTGTAAATGCCATTATGTTGTTATTATAGAAAATGGAGCACTCTCTCAGGCCAATAAATGTGTGGATTTTTAACAACACTGTTAAATATTATGGGATATATTTACCTGAGGTTAAATAAAATTCTTCCAGGTAGGAGTATTATCAACCTCTGTTTTTCTGACTCATTTTTTTTCCCAGAAAGGTGGCAGCTAATTCAATTTCTTGGCCAGTATACTACATTATTTTGAAAGTTAAATTTTGGTACTATGTAGGTTTGTTTTGGTTTTGTTAGAGTTTTTGTTTCTGTGTGAAAAGAGAATCTAATTACTAGAGAGAAGGAAGTTTAGGGGTTGTAGTTATCTGTGAGAAACACCAGTCTCTTGGCTGAATGAAATACCTGTTTCAAATACCTTTTTCTTGTTCCCCGGTCCCACCACATGAGCTAAATTACTCCAAGGCGATTTGATATGTGGAAGAGCTTCCTGTGCCCAAGGCAAAGACTCTGAGATTCAATTGAACTAGGAGAAAGTTGATTTGCTGCTTGGTAGCGTGTGTGGGACAGAGGGAAAAATTTAACAGTCTAGGGATGACATTTATAGTGGCCACCTCTAGAGAAACTGTTTGCACTATTTATTACCACATTCAGGTGTCTTTTCTTCTAGCAAGCTCAAAGGTTCTAAGTATGGAACTCTAGACTGTTGTGTCCACTGTAAGTTTATAAATTTGCAAGAGAAAAATAGTGTAGAGCACAAAAGAAAATGCTCCTTCTGGCGACTTCCACTGTGGGCGCCAGTTGTCAGCGATAGCACCCTAAGAGGCCCTCTTTCCCAGCTGGCACCGGTGTCACTGGAATCATTTTTCCTGTTATCAGCCAGGAAAGATAAGAAAGTGTTTCTACTTTACTAATGAAAAAAATTGCGGAGAATAACAAACTGCATTGGTACAAATAGAAATTTTATAAAAACAAAGAAGTAATGTTTTGTTATTACCTTCAAAACTTTTTTTAAAAGCAGGGTCTTGCTTTGTAGCCCAGGGTGGTCCTAAACTCACTATGGCTATCCTTGTATTCATGGCAATTCTCCTGCCTCAGCCTCCTGTGTGCTGAGATTATAGATTTGAGCCACCACGCCCGGCTTTGTGTGGTGACAGAGGGTCAAACTCAGGGCCTTGTGTGCCTAAGCGAGCGCTTTAGCAGCTGTGCCATTCCTCTAGCTCCTGTTGCCTTCAGATACTAATAAAATACTACAAGTTTGTCAGTGTCACAATTTTTTTTAAAGAAATGATTATATTTGGAAGATGTTTGACAGATATATTTTGTGCAGTAACTTCTCTTAGAGTCCTGTTCACAGTGTTCCTCATTAGTTATGCAAGAAATTGATGGCAAAGTTTAATCTAATCACAGGATTAAATGTAAAGAGGATATGTAGTGAAATTATTTAAATGTGGTAGTGCCTTTCTTCCTGTTTTCTTTTTCTTTTCTTCTATAAATAATGTTTATTCTTTGTAGTTTATGGCAGTTTACGTCTGTTCCTTGTGGATGCCTTATGCATCTTAAAGAATCCATTCTTACGGCAGTATTTGGATTCTGTCTTTTGAAAAATTGTAGTAGAAATTTGATAACTCCATCAGCCATGTTTTTCTCAAACCATGAAGTGAGTTTGATTTAGTCTAGATTTCCTGGCAGCGTTCCTTGCCCACAATGAAATTATTCTGAATTATTCTACTCAGAGTTTGCATTTCTCTTTTGACCCAGTCAACAAAGCAGTCTACATTTTTAAATCTATTTGCCTGCTGTTTAATTTTTTCTTTAACTTCATTTTAAATATGATCAGTTAACAGACTGGTCTCCTTTTAATATATTTTTAAAAATCACTTTATTATTAATATTAATATACTCTGTGATTCATATAACATGAATACTGTATGAATGTAAAATGAATTCTTGAACTCATTATACATGTAATTTATTTTAAAGTTGGAAACTTCTTTTGGTGAGTCACATTTAGCTATTCTGTTTTGCTTTTGCAATTCGTATTGAAATATGATGCTTTTTGATTTTTAATATATGATTAAAGGAAAAAGACTATTTGATATTGGCAATGTACAATGAAGAATTTATACACTTTTTATCCAATTTAAAATATTAAAATCATCAAAGTAACATATCATGCTTTTAACATTTTGATTCATGAAATGAAAAATATCTTTTATCATTGCCATGAATATAAAATGATCATGTTGTAAGATTTTGATAATACTCTGAGACTTAGCCTTATAATCCCTATCTTTAATAATGTCAAAGTAAAGTCTGGTCAAGACTTCCCCCTGAGACGGGGTTAAATTCAGTGGCTGTACACTTCTCATGACCTTTCTCAGTTACTGGAGACAACTTAGTCATTTTCTATTTCTCAGCTATAGTATTACTTTGAATGTTGTGAACTTTTAAAAAATGTCACTAAAATGTTAACTATTTTTTTCTTCACACATTTGTGGGTTTTGACTATACCAGCATGAGTACCAGAGAGTTTCCTGCAAATATCTTTAACAAATTCTATAACTACTTCTGAACATATAGGTGATCCTATTTCATACTTGAGTGCATGATTTATGGCATCATATAATCTATGATATAGCCTTCAGAAAGGAGATGGAAAAAATTGCCAGCTTCCTTTTTATATTCATTAATTTTAATGAGTTTTATAATTTAATTTTACTTTATTTTATCAATTTTTGAGTCAGCATCTCCATACATAGTCCAGGCTAATTTGGAAATCACTATGCCGCCGAAATGAGTTTGAAGTCATGACCCTCCTGCTTCAGCTTCCCTAGTGCTGGGATTATAGGCATGTGACACCGTGAGTGGCACTTATCTGTATTTTTTTCGAGTGGACATTTTTTTGGATTCTTGCCTTTTTATTGGAATCAACAGTACGTTTGATTTTAATTTTTTGACAACAAAAATAAATCTGGAAAATATTAGTTCACAGTCTCACAAGTAAAAAAAATCAACTTGAGAATTTTTAAGGAAACAAAGGAAATTTAAAGAATTTTAAAGGAAACAAAGTAAAATGTAATAATCTATGTTTTTTACCATATTGGTAATAACGGACTGAGGGGCTGATTTTCCCAGCACTTCATGCCATCTTTGTAATCCTACATAAAATGATGCTTCCCTATTACAAAGGTCAGAGTATTCTACCATGTTTACTTTGCAGTGGCAGAATCTCACAAAAATAAACTTATTTATCCAAAATGTTAGAACTTTTGCATAAAAATTAACACACTTAAGATCCTCACAAGATACAAAAACATTAATAGCAAGTACTGTAGCAGATAAAGCTTGCCTGGCTTGTGTGCAAAGCTGTCCTCTATGACCGCCCATCCCTGCTGGTGAAAAGGGAACCAAGCAGCGAGCTTCATTTACCAAGCTTTTAATAGCCAGTGCCTGAATCTAATGCTATAAATTCAGCTCAGAAAGATGGACAGTTCTTTTCTTCATTTCTTCTTCATTTTGATTAACATATATATATATATATATATATATATATATATATATATATATGTAAATATGCTGGAGGTTGGGTGTGGTTGGGCTTCCATAGGAAGAATTACAGTGATAGACCTACTTAAATCACAGAGAGGCATACAGTTTTCATTGGGGGGGGGGGAGGAGGAATAATTAGATATAAATGATTATTTAAAAACCATGGAATATTTTTAATTCAAACACAACTATTAGGTAGGACATTTTTATTTCAGACTGTATTTTTATCAGACCACTGGAAGTGAACTGGCAATAGAAAAAATTGTAACCCACTAGGAGGGAGAATAAACATGTGAAAAAAACAGGAGGATTAGCACTCAAGAACGAGATGCAATGAAACAATCTGATAGGAGATTACAATGATACGGCATGATTAATAAAATTAAGCAGATGATGTAATGGAACTCGGAATGAAAAGTCTGGAAAGCATCAGCACGTGCGCGCACACACACACACACGCGCGCGCGCACAACTATGAAGAGAATGGTACTTAATAGCCATATCTAACTTCTGCCCAGCCATGACGTGCGAGAAGCTCAAACGCCTTCATTGTTATCCATGTAGCAGAAATCGCCGGACGCCTCTTCCTGGGCCACCTGCAAAATGAAGGTGCCCTGCTGTCCACCACTGAAATCTGGAGGGACCAGGGAAGCAAAGCCACGTAGCAGCTGCGCTGAAGCCTTGGGAATGAGCAAGTGCTGGGGACTTCAGGCCTAGTGCAGCCTGCACACATGTGCGTGTGCTTCCTCTTCAGTTATGTGCCACTGGGTTCGCCTATTGAGAACCCTAGAGAGGTCCCTTAAAGAACCATCCCGGAGAGGCAGATACCCATCGTGATGCCAGCTGCCTTCTCCGTAATGAATATCTGCTCCCCAGGACAAGGAGAGCTGATCACACAGTTCCGAGACCTTCCTGCTGAAGAAAGCGGGTGCAGAGGGAAGTGAATGACCTTTGAA
This sequence comes from Ctenodactylus gundi, assembly GCA_004027205.1. Lineage (NCBI taxonomy): Eukaryota > Metazoa > Chordata > Mammalia > Rodentia > Ctenodactylidae > Ctenodactylus > Ctenodactylus gundi. The sequence continues at coordinate 283,236 of PVKB01002285.1, forward strand.
GGGGGTGTGTGTGTTAAAGTAAATACCACCTTTTATGCCTATTATTATAATACGTCTAGGTAACAGCATGTTTGGATTTCCTACAAATGTTCTCTTTAATACTTCTGTTCACCCACTATTTATTTTTACTTTTACATTGTGATGTGGACCAAGCACAGCAACTGGGCTAAGAAGTATTTGAAAATATGATCCCTGGACGTATGAAGGTCTTTAGCAGTAAGCATCAAAGCAGCGTCAGGGCCATGTGACTATGACCTAAACTTCTGAAGTCCAGCGACAAATTAAACCTCTCCTCCTTCTAAGTTGATTTTCTCAATTACTTTGTCATTGTTACAAAAAGCTGACTAACACCCCTCATAATTACAGAAATCTGTTGACAAAACTAAGAAATAAAAGGGTATTTGCACAATTGGATGAAGCATATGTTTTATGATAAGCTTGTAGTGGTGATTTAGTGAAAGCTTTCCCGCCCGTGATTGGGGATGAGTCACTGATGCTAGCTATCACCTCTGCTCTTCAATCTGAAACCAGGAGTCCCCGTACAGCAGGAAAAATAGAAGTTAAAATGTAAATATTTTGAAAAAAAAAAACAAATTATGATCATTTTCAAATAATATAGTACAAATATCAGAAGTCTAAAATTGCCTAGAGATGTCACATGAATAAACTAGTTTGGAAAAATCAGTGAAGAATATACCTGCAGACAAGTTAATGGAGGAGAAAATATGGGAAGACCTTTTCAATGGCATAAAAATGTAAACTATCAAAAATTAATAAAAGATGGACTAGACCTCCAAACTAATACCTCTAAAAATTACCAAGAAAGATCAGGGACAAGGCAAATGTATAGACAGTATAAAATATGTTTATTAATTGAGAGTATCAATACTTTTAGGATGCGACCTTAAAATTGACCTTTACTCTAGGAAACTTCCAACTACGAACAGTACACAAACTAATTCAATATAGTTCAGTAATTCAATTACCAAACACCTCATTGCGACCATATGCCATGATGTTCTAAGAACTTTATTAAGGTACTCTTGTCACTTCTATTACATTCTCTAATTATTTGAAAGAGTAAGATATAAAGGGAACATGTTATATAACCAGACAGAGAAAATAGAACATACTCCTCTCCAGAGCTTGTCAGAATAGTAGGTGGACTTCACACACACAGACTGGATGACTAGAAGGACCCAAGTGGCCTACTACATGTTATAAAACCCTATGTGAAGAAAAGATTTGAAGCCCTTTAACATCAAGGACAGTGACTTTATGGAAACAATTTGCTAAGCTGACATTGTTGGGGCTGAGGAGGAGCTCAGTGTTAGCTTAGCACGTGTGAGGACCTGGATTCACTTCCCAGCATTAAAGCAAACAAGTGTTAAAAAGAGGCATCCTTTTAATGACTTGGTACCAGATTAGGTAAATTACTGTACTCAGCAGTAGATCAGTAGGTTAGTTTCTGTTTCCAGAGGAAGTGAATTTTAACCACAGAAGCTGAGGGAGAATTGAACATCTGAAGTCATAGAATGAAAACTTCATTTTGACATAACATGCTGTTTTAACATTTATTTTGAAAGATGACATGTGATTTTACTTATACTCTGTGTCCCTCATTCTCTGTATTGTCAGCATTTTTGACTCTTAAATATTTCAGTATTTATCTTTTAATAAAATATTTTTACCTCACTCCAAATAAATGATAAAATTCAGGAAAAACTTTACACTATGTTAAAATTATTATATATCATATTAATATTTAAGCAGAATTATACTTTTTATTTAATTATTATGTTTCTTTATCTCCTTTATTTACAGCAAGTCCTCTGTTTATGTTTTAGAACAGCAACTTTTTGGAAGCAGTTTGCTAAGCTTAGCTTCAAAGTTGTTTCTTCTATCTTCTAAAGTTTGTACCTCTAATCAGTAGTACAAGAGTTACTAGATCATCAGCCTATCATTTTTCTCTGACAAGAAACAATGTAATGCATTCAGAGAGTGTGTTCTTCTGTGCCTTGAGCAGGTATTCATCACCTCACAGAAAAAAAACATGTGTTTTCTATCCTCCTGAATATATGAATGAACTGTTTTGATAACTTCTGTAACTATAATGTTTTAAACAGTGAAATTTAATGTACATAATGAACCTATACCATATTACTTATAAGTTCAGTGAAAAGTACAAACAACGTCAAATTAGCATATGTTATAATTTATTACATTATGGGTTTGGGCCAGAAGGATTGCTTTTAACATTATATTGATTTTGCTTCAATTGTAATTCCTATTTCAGACACATTCATCATAATTTCAATAAAATGGCATATATTAAGTGTTCTTGGGCCCAGATTAATTTTAAATCAGTTTTGCAAGCGATAGAACGTGGAATACAAAAAGCCTAAATGGACATTAGGTTACTCTTTGCTGCAGACAAGTCCTTCCAGATACTTTTGTATTCTGAAAACTGCAGTCCGAACGTGATCTCGATGCAGATCAGACACACTTAGGGCACATCTCATATTTATTCTTATCTTTAGGTGGAAATGCTTTGAATGCAGAATTACATCGTTTCCCGAGTAGGATGCTGGTCCTTTTACCTTCCACTTGGGTAGGACTTAAGATAGAGCCAACTGTCAGATGGTTTTGCGTAGCTAGGGACTTAGGATTTTGCACTGTCATCCATATCACTTTATTTTTTTCAGTCATTGTAATGACCATTAAAATCCAGCCCCGTGGGCCTTGCCAGACCTTCAATCATAGTTCTTTCACACCGCTGCGTTTGGTTTTCTCTAGTGTCCTGTTCATGTTACCGCAAGGACCATCTCATGGAGTTGCCTCTGCTCAGTTGGCTCTGTTTGTGTGTGTAGGGACATTCTGGCACCTGTGTTCTGTTGCGTTGTTCTGGGTTTTTTTTTTTTTTCCCTTTTACTAGTACTACACCATCTTGCTTGCTTTAGTTCTATAGTAAGTCTGTTTATTTATTTGACTTATATATCACATCTCTTTCCCCTTCCCACATCCTATAGCAAATCTTAAAGTCCTTAGTCCCATCCTTTTTGACTCTAGGGACCGATTGAAGACCATTGTCTCAAGGTCAGGGACGGGGGCGGTGTGTGGAAGGGTGAGTGGTTGTGGCGGAGGGGGTGCTTATAAAACATTAGGTTGTTGGAAAATAGCTTTGAAATAGCAAGCAATAAATGAGGGGGGTGGGGAGTGGAGCCCTGGCTCCTGTCAATCAGCAGCTGCCTTGGAACCTAATAGGAGGACGCTGGCAGGAGGTGGAACTTTGCCTGCAGCTGGCAGCTAGTATGTCCCAGTTTGAGTGGGTCCTTCCAAGGTACATGCCACAGGGCCTGGGGTTTGGGAACTTACTTCAAGTGTAGTGCACATACTTTTTGGTATTAAATAGTCATGTTTAGGAATCAAATATGCTAACTTTATAAAATAACTGTACGTTTTTCAATTTTAGGAATAATTTTTAAAATCTTCCTATAACAACATTTGGAAAGGTTGGGTTATCCTATTGATACCTTTCTACTATAAAGCAATACAATAAACATCAGCTTATATGTTTTGTGCAGAATCAGAATAATTTTCTAAAATAAAAATCCTAGGTCTAATATTCACTTGTATTTTCTTTCACTTATTCTAAAATTTCACTTTTGAAGTATTTGAACATTTAAATTTGCATGGGTATGTAATGTCTAGATAAGATCTTCAGTGTTTATTTTTTTACAAATACAAAATTTGATCATTCTAGCCCTTATGACCTTTGAATTTATCCTTTTCCTGTTGATTGAAATGTCAATGTTATATGCTAAATGCCTAAGCTTGTTTTAAGCCTAGCACCTAGCTACTTCACCATCTGTTTTGAAGGCTGGAGCCACATTATTTAAAATATTATGAATATATATTATTGTTTAGTAGGGTACCATCTCAGCTCCCTAAATCTAAAATGGATCTTCAACAACAGATTGTTTCAGAGCTTTTAGGAAAATGTAAAAGAACTATGACAGTGTGTGGTTACAGGGAGACTTTCATGTCTTGCTGTGGATGCACCCAACTTTTGAGAAATGCACCTACATCTGCCTCCCTGGTGCCCAAATTCACACAGCCTGGTGCCTCGGTGCGTTCGTCTGCCTACGGCAGAAAGAGTTGAGTGCGCTCGCTCCTAAAATCATGCAGGGTGCCATGCCGGGATTTGAACTTAGAGCCTTGTCAGGAATATATTGCCTCCAGTATTCCATTCTCAAAGAGACCGCTCCAGTTCTTCATTTCTGCTTTCTGAAGCCCCTGTGTTTGCGTGGAGGTGGCTTAGGAATGGGACTGAGGCCAAAATTCTTGGAGGCCATCACCACCCCTACCGTATCTACAGGAGCACTTTGAAAGCTTCAGCAGACCTATATTGTATACCCATTTTTTGGCATTGGGCTGAGGATGTAGCTCAGTGGCAGAGCGCTTGCCTCGCATGCTCGAGGCCCTGGGTTCTAATACCTGCTACCAAAATGGAAAATAAAAGATCTTCCCTGGTTGCATATTTTCTGAGAATAATACTGAACACTAGTAATGCTGATGTTAGTGATAGAGAAAATAGAAGGAAATAAAGCCGGCATCGTGCCTCCTTCCCATTGCATCCGCTCGTGGCTTTGGGGTCCATCTGGGTTCGTCCTACTCTCAGTTCCAGTGGTTACAGTACAGGCAACACCTTTTTTTTAAATGTCACTACCTCTGTATACTTTATGCTGTTGGAGATAATACTCATTTTAATTTTGTCCTAAGGACATGCTGGAGTAATTGATTTGAAACAATCCCCACAAACTTCAGGGGGTTTGCAGACGGCAGGGTGAGCCCCAATTCCCCCTTACCTGCTTATCTCTCCTTCACCATGAAATAAAAATTTAGCTAATTTGATACAAAAATTACTCTTTGGAGCGCCTTGTACAAGATAATAATATTTATAAAGACAGTATGCTTTATACACATTGTTTAATCCTTACAACAATTATATAAGGTAAATGTTATTTCATTAGCCACATTTTCCAAATGTGGAAAACAAAATCTACAGAGAGAGCAGGATGGCAGGAAAGCATCCAGCCAGTGAGAAGTCTATACTTCCAACTGCGGAGCTGTGCTGTGTCTCAAAACTGCACACTGCCTTGTGTACTTTGAGTCACTAAATATTCTCAGAAAACTTATGTGAGGTAGACAGCATTGGGTCTGTTTGACAAATGAAGAAATCGAAGTTGAGACCTGGGAGAGGCTTTTCTGAAGGTCGCAGACACCCGAAGCATCTGAGACTAAATTTGCACGGAGACCTGATGACTTATCTCTCTACATGAATCTGACCTTAAGCCTGTAACTCCCCTGTGATTGCGTGCAGCAGAGCCGTGGGAAACTGTAAACCTGAGAATTCAACAGTTTGAACTCTTACCTAGAAATTACTCCTCTAAGTTCCGAACTTGTTCTTATACGTTCTACCATAAGATGTTCTTGGGAGGAAAGTGTGGATACAAAAAAGCAACATCGTCTGTTTCCAGGGCCATGTTAGAACTGTGCATGTTACAAAAAAGCATCAGTTGAGTGAATACTAAATTTAGCCCTCTTTTTCTTTTCTTTTTTTCTTTATTTCTTTTTCTTTCGGTTTGTTGTTGTTGTTGTTGTTGTTGTTGTTGTTGTTGTTGTTGTTGAAACAGGGTCTCGCTCTGTAGCCCAGGCTGGTCCTGAACTCACTATGTAGTCCAAGCTAGTCTTGGACTTCCAGCAATCCTCTTGCTCAGCCTCCTGGGTGTTGGGTTACAGGCTTGTGTCCCTGTGTCTATGTGCTGCTTTAAATTTAGCTTTCCTGTTTTTTTCATAGAGATCTAGTAGACAGATCTCATAGCAAGTGAAAACCAGATAGATTATTTTGTTATTGTTGCTGTTGTTTATTTTTTTAAGCTAGTGAAGACATTTAGACTTGTCTTTTTCTTTCTCAGTGTTTTTACTGGAGTATAAAATGGGGAGATGCATGGACCTCACATTGGTACTGCACATCTATAGTACTAAAGTAGTCTTAGGTAGACGATTGGCAGGTAATAAATACTCGTTTGTAGCGTAAGTGTTGAATGAAAGCACATGTGGAAAGTTGGTATCTGCCTTCATTGGTAGCAACATTTATCTTAAGAATACTTTTGATATTGATGTATGAGAAGTTACTGGTATTAGACTATACAAACCCACATGCTTCCTTTGTAAGAAATTGTAGGTTTTACCAAAGATTTTAGATTCTTTCAATTCTGTGTAACTTTTGGTAAGAATATTCAACACACTTTAATCAAGCTCCTGATTAATAATTTTTATACCTGGGAAGTATCCAGATATTTATACTTTATACATTTATAGCTATTCTTAGCCAAATATGTAAGATATTAATGGAATAATATTGCTGAATTAATTTACATTCGTTAGTTTATTATATTCATTTGTGTAATCTTTTTTCAAAATTTATGTTTAATTAAAATGTCATTCTTTGTTTGAATTTTCTCCACAGCTCAGTCCATTTTTAAGACATTCTGTTTTGAAGAGAACGTTTAACGTCACTCTGGCAGATCTCTTCCTGAGCAAGACAGAAAACATTCTTCCTACGGACCGGAGAGCCAGACAGAAATGTCCACGAGGCAAGAGAGACGCTTCTCAATGGTGAGTGGACACGTCCTCGCATCCTACGCTTGCTGTGTATTTACAGTCTGTCAGTTCACCAGTGTACACAATATACTGATTATCAAATGTTTTCTGTCTTTTATAGATTGCTTAAATTTACGACCCTCCCAAAACTAACTGATTATAACAGAAAAAAGTAGAGATCAGTTCTTACTAGTTTTGGTAAAGTCTATATAAAGTGTGTTGTAACTTCTCACTTTTAATACCAATAGAGCATAGTTATTGAAGTGTCACAACTTTTGAATTCACTTACCTTTTTCAATACAAAGAGATAAGAATTAATGTTATGCATTAGGTAGTTACTGTTAAGATTATGTAAGACTGCAACATTTAGGCTTTTTTGGCCAATTGTACAATGAAGCAGATTTGGATTAAGATATTTTGGTTAGGGATGTAGAACATCTTTTCATGTAGCTATTGGCCATTTGGAATTCTTTGTGAGTGAACTGCCTCTTCATTTCATTTACCCACTTTTCAATAGGACCCTTTGTTTTGGTTGGCTTACTTTTCTTCAGCTCCCTGTATATTCTAGTCATGAGCTTCCCATCTGAGATGTTGGTGCTGAATATTTTTTCCCAGTCTGTTGGTACTCTTTTTACAATGTTGATAGTTTCCTTTGCTGTGCAGAAGCTTTTTAATTTGACATGATCCCATTTGTTAATAATGGGGATGATTTCTTTTGCTTTTGGTGTCTTGTCAAGGAAGTCTTTACCTACCCCTATGTCTTTTAGATATTTGTCTAATTTGTCTTCTAGAAGGTTCAGTGTTTTGCTTTTAATGTCTAGATCTTTGATCCACTTTGATTTGATTTTGGTGCATGGTGATAGTTTCATTATTCTGCATGTGGATGACCAATTTTCCCAACACCATTTGTTGAACAGGCTGCCCTTTTTCCAGTGTATGCATTTGACTTCTTTGTCGAAGATTAAGTAATTGAGGGTATTTGGGTTTGTCTCTGCGTCTTCAATTCTGTTCCACTGGTCTATCTGTCTGTTTTGCGCCAGTACCAAATTGTTTTTACAACTATTGCTTTATAGTATAGCTTGATGGCTAGTATTGTAATGCCTCCTGCCTTGGTCTTGTTGCTCAGGATTGTTTTGGCTATTCTTGGTTTCCTTTGTTTCCATATGAATTTAAGAATTGTTCTTTCAAGTTCTTTGAAGAAATTTGTAGGTATTTTGATAGGAATTGCATTGAATCTATACATCAGTTTGAGCAGTATAGATACCATATAAATCCAGAGACAATGGCCTATATCAACAAGTCAAATAGTAATCAGTGCTGGTGAGGCTGCGGGGAGAAAGGAACCCTCCTGCACTGCTGGTGGGAATGTAAATTCATAGAATGACTCTGGAAAGCAGTATGGAGATCTCTAAAAAGACTGGAAATAAATATCCCCTTGAATCCAGTGACACCCCTCCTGGGAATATTTCCAAAAAAGCTCAAAACAACACATAATGGAGATACATGTATACCATGTTTATAGCAGCACAACTAACAATAACTAAAACATGGAAGTCACTAAAATACCCATCAACAGACCAGTGGATACACAAACTGTGGTATTTATACACAATGGAATACTATGCATCTATAATGTCCAACAGCGTGGAGGCTTTTATGGGCAAATGGAAGAAGCTTGAGAACATCATGCTTAGTGGAGTGAGTCAGAAGCAGAAGGTGAAACATCGGATGATCTCTCTGATATGAGAGTCCCAGATCACAACTATCTCATGGAACTTAAGACGAAAAAACAAAGTGAACCAGGGGGTAGAGTGGGAAGGGAGGGAGGGGTGGGTAAGGGGAGGGACAAAAGGAGAGTGGGAAAGCCCTTGGCACCTTGACAAGATATGTATGTGCACAAAATGCTCAACTTCATTGTAAACCTTAAATTTTTTATTTATACATGTCAATAAAATGGGAAAAAAGAATAGATATTTTATAGGAAGACTTAATAGATTTTGGAGGAGGTGTTCAGTGCTGAGTGGATAGTAACGGCAGTAACAGTGGCTTAGCTTTTTATTTTTTGATGTAAGATGGGAATGGATTTATCCAACTTGCTGTTTTTGTACCCCTGAGAAAAGTTCCTCTTTCCGTTCAGTATCAGCGTGATTGGTGGTATTACATTTCAGGAACTTTCTGTGTTTATATTAACTACTAGGGAACTATATTCTAAATATAAACTTATTTATGGAGGTAATGAAATACAAAGTTTAATATCTGATGCATCATTAAGCTAGTAGTTGGGGCAGTAGATCACATTCATATGCCGTGGATGCCGTTTGCTTTTGCTGTAGCCCAGAACCTCGCTGTCCACAGAAGCCACTGGCTTTGGGGGTGGTTGGCACTGTAACCTGACCGCTTCCAGTTGATGTGTGCTCTGAGCCTAACAGACATGGTGTTACAAAAAGAAAATATGGACTGTCTCATTAATACTACTTTGCATTTATTTCATTTTGAAATAATATTTCAGATTTATGAGTTATATAGGATATACTATTAAGATTCACATGTTTGTCTACTCACTTTTTATGTAGTAAGTAGAAAGTATAAAATTATCTTTCTGGCTGAAATTCTATTTCTGTTGGTTAGTGATGACCTATATCAACATTTTAGAATAGTGAATTCATTAGTAAATTTTAAGAAAAACAATTTGTTTTTGGAGAATATTTTTTGCTAGCTAAAGAGTTCCAGGTTGGTGTATATTTTATTTCAGCATTTCAAAGACACCATTTCATTGTACCCTCCCTTCCATGCTTTGGGATGAAATGTTTTTCCTTTGAAGATAATTCCTTTTATTTATCTGACTGCTTTTATAATTTTCCTTTTTGCATTAAAAACTCAGTTTGTTCTAATGCTCATAGGTTTCCTGATGTTTGCTAATATTGTGGATTGTGTGAGTTGAGGGATGCTTCTCAGTTGAGGAAAATCCTCACATATTATCATTTCAAATATTGCTTTAATAAAATTCTCTCTCCCCTCCTACTGAAAAGTGCAGCTTGGGATAACCACTCTCTCCCACGTCCGATGTTCGGCGTGCACTGTGCTGTGTGCCACGGGTCCCTTTCACGGTGTGCTTCCACCTGTCTGTTTTCTAGCTACCATATCCTCCGTCAGGGATCTAATCCACAGATAAACACATCCATTATATCGTTAATTTAATTATGGTTTCCATTCTATAATTTCCTTTGGATTCTTTATAAACTCCAGCTCCCTGGTGTGATTCTCAATCTTGTCAACAACTCTGTAAAGCATTTCACTTTTCGTCCTGTTAAGGTCCATGGCAGATAATCCAACTCTGCTTCATCTTTCTGTCCGTTTGCTATCTTAATTTTCTGTTTCTAATTCTCCCTCTGGACATGCAAGAAGTTTAATGAACTGTTAGGTACTGATTGAGAAGACTTAAAAAGTGAATGTGGCGCTTCTTCCATGTTGTCTTTCACAGAGCGCCATCGCGCTCGCTCTTGGGCCTACTTTGCCAGTGTGGACTTGCCCTTGGGCAGAGCTGCATTTCCCCTTGTTTAGGAGAATCAGCACAACTCCTTTACCCATGTTCCTGTGCTCCTCGATTGTCCCCTGGTGTCCCAGTGGGCAGTCAGAAGAGCCCCCTTCAGTTCCTTTTCTCCCCTCTGGGAAGCTGCCCGTGCCTCTGTGAGGCTTCCTTGATGTTGGTTGATGTTCAGAACGCTACTGCCTAGCCTGTTAGCTACACCAACTAAAATCCAACGAATTCCCGAAGAGCGAACTGTCACGCTGCCAAGTTCTTCCTGTGTTTGTCCTTCTGGGTGGGGACCAGTTCCTTCAAGTCCTGCTGCCTTGGACCTGAACTACACAATTTGTCTCCATTCACCCTGAGAATGCAAAGTGTCTGCTTACATTTTTGACTACTTGCAAGCTGTCTTAGCTTCTGGACCTATGCCATTTAAGAACTAAAAGTATCCTCAAGAGGAACATAAGGGTCACTTCAGTGTCATTTATGTCATCTTCCTACCCTGTTCTTGGCCTTTCAGCACTTGGTCATGTGTTTACTTCCTCCTTCACTTAAGTAGATTTTGGCAGAAATAAACTAAATTTTCTCAGTCTCCTTTTTTTAGTAAGTTCTCTACCACATCTGCAGTTCGTTCTCTCCCATGATTCGTCAAACCCTTAATTTTTATCTCTTAAACAATACCTGAAAACCTACATCTTTAATGAGCATTTACAATTGAAGATAATTATTTTCTGGACATAATGAATCCAACACATGATCTTTTACTACTCACCCTACAAAGAGCACATATTTTAAAAAATATATTTACTTATTAAACTTACAGATGTATTGCTTTGGCGGGTTACTATTATCATATTTTAAGTGAAAAGAAAATCTTATTGTGTGTTTGATGATTTAGATGTTTCTCACATGGCATTGCACAGAATAACTCCTTCAGAGCTGTGTTAGTGTTATTGTGGGCTTGGCCACACTCTTGTCCCCGTGAAAGGTTTCCAGTGACCTGGCGGCCCATCACAACACGTGGATGAAAGGACCCCATTCTGACATTGTGTTCTGTAGACATTTCTGTCAGTACCAGTGGAGACTCTCAATACTACATTTGCAACCAGAATTATTCTGCATTTCAGAAAATATTGTGTCATTTGGAAGCTCCCTATTTAATTAACTCATGAAAAACAATTTCACCCCATAATTAGAGAGAAGTTTAATGCTTGGCTGAGCTACTACATTAATTCTAAAGAAAAACACAGGAGTTCAGGAGTTCAAATAACTTCTAGCAGCTCAACTCATGTTTGTGTGAAGGGGAGAGGGACCAGACAACGGAAGAGGGTTACGTGCTCGGGAGTGAGGAGGAGCCACCATTCGCCTAGGAATATCACGTCAGATAGACAGAGATGTCACCAGAGCGGATGCTCTGCACCTGGAGGATGGATGAACTTGTGTCATATTTTATTCAGCTGTTCCTGGTTATAGAAGAAATTGTTGTAAACTGTTAATATCATGTGCAATGTCACATATGTGTAGTTTAGTGAAAAAATTGGTATTCATCTTAAAATAATGTCTAGTAGAGCCTCTGCTATAATAAGCATACTTCATATCTAACTTTATTAAAAGAACTTGTTTTAAATAAATTCATTAGTTTGAAACCTGTGTGTTAAGTTGTATTATGAAAGTGTGGGCTTTCTGTTTGTTTGCTTTGGTACTGGGAGGCTAATCCAAGGGTGTTTTCACTGGGCTACTTCTGCGGCCCCATTTCTTCTGATTTATTTTGAGACAGGGTCTTGATAGGTCGCTAACTTGCACAGGCTGAGCTCCAATGGGTGATCCTCTGGCTCCAGCCTCCCAGGGCACCAGGGTTATAGCTGTTTACCACCATTCTCAGTTTATTATGAAAGTTGCGAACTACTCGATGATACTTTGCTTAGGAAAAAGTGACGTTTTTGTAAAAATTCTGTCCCTTTTAACTTTAAGGAAATGGCACTAGAACAGTGATCTAAAAGAATATTTGGCTTAGGTGGAGAAATGTAATACAGATATAACTTACTGAGACAGCATTTCTTTCCCCCACAGATGCGTCCAGTTACTTCCCTATTAGTACAAAGGTAAGCTGACAGCTCTCTCGCAGCGCTTCCAGCGCGGCCACGGTCCCCAGCCACGCTCAAACGAACGGAATTGCTCCTCCAACCCCCAGAGACAGAAAAATCTGTTCCTTTAATACACTCAGTTCTTTTCCCGCCTCAAAATTCTTTCTATTACAAAGCATTATATATATTTCCCCGGCATTCTCCAAACATCCTAGCAAGCGCTTTTACGTAAAATCTACCCCTGAGTAACGACGTCCACGAACAGTCGTTCCTTCTGACTGTGGAGCCTCATTTTCTAAGCAGGGAGCGTGGTGACTTCTCCGGTAGGAGGCACGCCGAAACAGAGTGGGTGGGGTTGCTCGGTGTGTGTGTGACCCACTGCACTTGCTTTCTTATGCAGCTCCTCTGGAATTCTACAGCAAAGAATAAAAATCATAAACGGGATATTCGTGTGCTCTAGTTTGCGTAGATATTATGCGCAAATGGAGGAACGAGGAAAACGTGATTAGTTGTGGGAGCACGACACATTTTCTTCAATTGCCTGCATATTGGGAGAGTGTATTATTTACTTTTTAAAGAAGAGACATACTACTTGTACATCTATGAGGTACACTGCAGTAATTTGATATATGTCACAATGTATCATAGTCAGATCAGGGAAGTAAGCACTTCTATCTCTTCAAATATTGCTTCTATGCACTGAGCATTTCAGACTTTTTGGGTCACTTTGAAATACATCATAGGCTGTTTTATTCGATGGTGACTCTCCTAAGCCTCAGGGACACCAGGACTAGTGGATTCTCTCAGGCGTCGCTTGGTGCTGCTGTTGAACTGCCTGCTACCTGCCTGCCCCTGTCTGTCCCTGGTGATGTTGGCTATTCTGTTCTCCGTTGACATTCACTTACTCAGCTCTGCACCTGATTCTTGTCACTCCTTGTCTGGCCTACTTCACTTGGCATAATGATCTCTGGTTTCACTGATGTTGCTGGAAATGACACTATTTCTTTCTTTTTGTGACTGACTAATATTCCATCACATTTATATGCTTCCCTTTCTTGGCCTGCTCATGCGCTGGTGGGCACCTAGGTTAATTCCATATTTTAGCTGGTGTGAAACGTGCTGCAGTAAACATGAGCAGTCAGGTATTGCTTTGGTATGACTATTTCATGTTTGGACATCTCCTTTGTAGTGAAATAGCTGGATCGTGGGTAGTTCTACATTTAGTATTTTGAGAGACCTCCATATGAATTTCCATGACGACTGTATGAATTTCCGTTTTCATCAGCAGTGTATAGGAGCCCCCCTTTTTCACGTCCTATCCAGTATTTGTTATGTTTTTTCACTTTGATGGCACTTCTGACTCAGGTGAGATGATACTTAATTATAGTTTCTGTTTTTACTTTTCTAATGATCATTACTGAATTGAGCACCTTTTCTTAAACCTGCCAGGTTATGTATTATTTTGAGAAGTGTTTGTCTAGTTCTTTAGACTATTTTAACGGGCTAATTTCCTTTTTGATATTCAGGTTTTTTTTTTTTTTAGTTCCTTAGATATTCTGGTTACTAATCCTTTGTTGAATGAACTATTTGCAAATATTTTTCCCATTCTGTGGCATGTCTCTTAATTCTTATTTCTTTCACTTTGCAGAATCTTCTTTGGTGTAACCCTGTTTCTCTATTTTTACTTTTATTTTCTGTGCCTTTTGTGTTCTGTCTTGAACAAATTTGCCTACAACAATGTCCTGAAATCTTTCCTGTATGGTATCTTGTAGTTGTTTCATAGTTTCAAATACTACATGTGTCTTTGGTCCAGAATGAGAGAATTTTCCCCCTTGGGGGTTTCATCCCAGTGCCACGCATGCTTGGCAAATGCTCTACCGCTGCACTGTATCTGCAGCCCTTTCTGTTTTGAGACAGGATCTTGCTAAGCTTTCCAGGTTGACTTTAAATTTACAGTCCCTCTGTTGCAGCCTCGGTAGTAGCTGGGAGTGTGTGCTTGCACCACCCCACCTGGCTTGGGGTGATTGGGGGGGGGCAGTGAGGAAAAGAGATCTAGTTTAATTCTTCATATGCATATCTAAACCCATGAGCCTATAATCCCAGAAATCAGGAGCAGAGGCAGGAGGATTGCCATGAGTTAGAGGCCAGCTGCGCTACATAGTGAGTTCAGGACGGGTCTGGATTATGAAGTGAGACTGTGTTTTGTGTTTTGATAAGAAAACTCATTGGCATTTTGATGGAAATTGCATTGAATCTATAGGTAATTTGGGGGAGTATGGTCATTTAACAAAACTATTTTTTCCAATACATAAACACAGACTATCTTTTCATATTTCTGTATCCCCTATAATTATTTTCATCAGTGTTGTATAATTTTATTATAGAGATCTTTCACTTACTTGGTTATGTTTCTCTGGTAGTTATCACGAATACAATTGCTTTCTCAATTTCTTTTTCAGCTCGTTCATTATTGGTACATAAAATAACACTCTTTTGATATATTGATATTGTATCCTATAACTTTACTGAATTCATTGGTCATTCATAATAGCTTTGTGACAGATTATCTAGATACTTTTATATTTTAAAATCATGTCATCTGTCATATGTTACTTTTAACTCTTTTTAGAAAGATATGCAGAAGAGATATTGCTGGATCGAATGGATTTATTTTTAGCCATTAGAGGAAGCTCCACGCTGCTCTCCGTAGTGCTTGTACCAGTTTACAGTCCCCTCAGCAATGCAGAAAGATTCCTTTTCCTCCACAATCTTGACAATATGTATTGTTGTTCGCATTCTTGGTCTATGCCATTCTCCCTGGGGTGAGATATCTTAAGGCTGACATCTAAGTGTTTTTATTTGCATTTCTCTAATGGCTAAAAGCAATATATGACAGAAATGCATGTATATCCATGTTTATAACAGTACAACCGACAATAGCTAACTGTGGAAGATACTGAAATATCCATGGACAGGCCAAGGGATACAAAAAAATGTGGAGTATGTACCAAATGGAATGCTATGCTTCCATAAAGACAGGTAGATTTGAAGCTCTTGAAGGTAAGTGGTTACAACTTGACACCGTCATGCCTAGTGGAGTGAGCTAAACACAAAAATCATGGTTTTTTCCTAATGAAAAACCCAGAATACAGGCATTTTATAGAACCAAGTGGGTACGATAGTAGGAGTAGTGGGGGATGAGGAGGGTGTGGGAAGACCAAAGCAGGATGGGGAAGGGATTGTAATGTTGACAGGATATATATGTGTACAAAATACCCGAGCTTATTGTAACTATTATGTATCACATATATTTATTAACAAAAATAAAAGGAAAAATGTTCCAAGGTGAAATCATGCCGTCTGCACCCCAGGGTGATGTAACTTGACGCCTTCCGATTTGGATACTCTTCTGCTCTCCTGCCTGGTTGCTCTTGCTGCAATGTCTCATGCTATATGAAAGAACAGTGGTGCAATGAGACGTCCTCTTCCTGTTCCCGTCCCTGAACAGAATTCCTTCAGTGCTTCCCCGCTAGCCTGGTTCTGGCTTTGGTGTTGGGGTCAGCACCATTTGGATCACCCACACCAAACTTTACAAGAAACAGAAACTCGATAAGCACTACTCGATAAATAGTAAGGCATGAGGGTTTATTGGTTATTGCATAAACTCAGCTAATGTGCTCTTGCCATCACCTCACCGTACGTGTGAGGGGTTATCGAAACCATGCCCTGAGTATTTAACATAAAAAATTATTGCACTAGAAGACACATTGCTAGCAATCCCGCTAAGACACGCTTCCTTGCTTCAGCCACACTCGTGCTGTCATTCCTGCCGTTTTGCGGAGCAGTTCTGGAGCTCCTCTGTCACCAGTGTTTTCACACGGTGTGATCGAAACGATGGTGACTGCTGCGGCTGAGTGCCATCCACGGATGGCATCCGCATAAGGCACGGCAGTATGTCCTCATCTGTCTCGTTCCCCAGCTCTGGCACTGAGTGGCTTCTGGCTGTTCCTCTAAGTCAGATGATCATGATAGGTCAATGTTTCAAGTCAACTCAACACATTGAGACAGCCACAGCAATGCACCTAAAGACACTCAAGAAAGAGGACTTCTAGAATTACTTCAGAAAGTGAAGTAATGGAAGGAATAATGATGTGGTGTTTTTCCTGTAATCTTTGTTTTAAATTTAAACCTTCACTATTCTTCTCCATCACACCTGGTAAGCAGGGTAGGTCTGTCCATGATTTGGGAATTCAAATCAAGTGGTGTCCTCTGCCTGGAAGAGTTAGATATGGTCAACAGGGGGATAGTGTTGTGAAGGAATGGACACCAGGTTAATCATCAGTGTGAGCTCTCTGCCTCAGGGCCATGGTTTGCAAATACCTGGTTGAAATACAGGTCAAAAATAAATCAAAACCAAAAAATAAAGACAACTCTTTCCATTCAGATTGTATAAGCTACAGTTCTTCTGTAATTTTCATGATAAAATCTTCTCTCAGATTGTTTCTTATCCCAGCTTCAAAGAGTTAACTAAAAATAAACAGATTAATCGCATAATTTTAAAGTAAAATATTCGTAACATGAAATTTAAATTCTTGGCCACATTGATCATTTTGTGGAGTTACATTTCTCATTATAAACAATTAAGAAAGTTGATCCTTCCCACATGTGTGAATGTGGTCAGCCATCCCCAAGTAAAGCTTTATGTTAGGAGACAAGTTTTATATGAGTTTATGGCTTTAAATCATGTTCCCACATTTATTTGTTGTGTGCAACACTTTATTTGCTAATATAATTTTCACTGAATTTCTATTTACTTATAAAATTTGTATCTATTTAATTATCTCAAATTCTGGTTGTACTTGCATTTTATATTTTGTTTGTATTATATTTTTTCTCAAGTGAAAGATTAGTTGTTGTTAGTATTATCTTGCTTATTCAGTGCATCTGGTTCACCTCTTCTTTTTCTCTTTTGTTCTTTCTGTAACACACACACACACACACACACACACA